>VZQC01004206.1:1865362-1878332 GCA_009823505.1 Rhizomys pruinosus
AGATGTTATAAGCCACAGTAAGACCCTGTCATATTTAACAGGGGGGAAAATTGTAATTCATGGATTAACATATCCAAACATGTGTCTATGCTAAAGTAACCTACCATAACTATTAGTGCTGCTTAAATACCTATATATCTAATTGCTTGTTCTTCATTAGTAGGATCGAAAGGTTATTCCTGGACAAACTGTCAGCCCATGAAAGGAAACAGCCAGAATTGACCAGAGTCCAAGTCAACAGCTCCAGAGAGAGTGGACTGTTTTACCTCTCATCCACCTGTGCCCCTTTTCTAAGCCTAGGGAACAACCTGCGGAAGAGGGGGCGTGGTAGAATGTAAGGGCTGCGATTGGGGTGAATGGTGAAACTACAGCAATGTAGTCTGGACACTCATTTGATCAACTTGATTGAACAAACAACCTGTCACCCCCCACTGGATGGTGGGGCTGTAGGTGTTTGGGCACAACAGCCTGCAGATAGGTTTTGCATGAAGGATGCTTGTACTCATGGATTATCACTTATAGCTAAAAATGAAAAAAAAAACTGAGAGAAAGATGCAGGACAGTTATGGCGGAATGCATGATCTGGGATGGGGTGGGGGGGGGAGGGAAAGGGAAATAAGCCTGAACTGAATTGGAAAAAAATGTATGAAATGCACAAAGCATCAATAAAAATTAATTAAAAAAAAATCCTCACTTCTTCATTCATCCTTCATATTGTTCTTTTGACCTTAATTTCATTAATATAACTGATCTTGTTACTTGTTTCATTCTAAGTCTGGATTTGGATTGTTTTTATTTTTCTAAGACCTTGAGATGTATCATTATGTTATTTATTTGAGATCTCTCTGATTTTTATGCAGTCCCTGGTAGCTATAGCTGTAAGATTTCCTCTTCAAATTGTCTTGTTCTGGTAAGTGGCAGTTTAATTTTTTTCTAGGAATTAAAAATCCTGCCCCCCAATTTAATGAACCAGTGATAATTCAAAAGTGCATTATTTAATCTCCATGTGATTGAATTTTATGCTATTTTCTGGTTGATGTCTATGTTTATTCCAATACGATACAATTGATCTGTAATGGAAAATGTTTAAGGAATGATTGAGCAGCATGTACATTCTGCAGTTATTGAATAGAAAATTCTGTCAATATCTGTTAACATCATTTTCTGTTAAATGCATTTTAACTTGGATTGTCCCTGTTAATTTTTGATTGCATGGTCTATAACTTGTTCTAATTTGCTTTATGTTTCTGTGATAAAACCACTACCAAAAACTACTTGAGGAAGAAATTTATTTCATCTTACATTTTCAAAGCACAGTCCAGCTTTTGAGGCAGGAACTCAAGGCAGGAACTGTGAAGAAGGTGCTGAAGCAGATGCAAGGGAGGAACTCTGCCTATTAGATTTATTCCCCTGGCTTGCTTGACTACTGTCCTTATACAATGCAGGCTCACCTGCTCAGGGATGGCACTGTGCGCAGTGGGCTGCACTCTCCTGCATCAATGAATAATCAAGAAAATACTCCTTAGGTATGCTCACAGGACAATTTGATGGAGGAAATTCTTCCACTGACATTTTCTCTTCCTAGATGAGTTTAGTTTGTGTTTACAAAATCTAAGCAGCACACTACTTATAGGAAGAGTATATTGAAGTTGGGTACTGTTATTTTATATGGACCTATTTTACCCTTTAGTAGCTCTTATTTTGTGAAACTGTTTGTAGATATATGATAATTTATTTGTAGATATATGATAATTCATCTATACTTTCAAAAAATCCTGATTAGTTCAAGTTCTTTTTTTTGTTCTTTTCTCTATTCCGTCATCATCTTAAAGGTTTGAATTTTTCCCTAATGTTCCTTTGTTTGTATATTCCTCTTGTGTGACCTCTCAGAATATTGAATTACATTCTTCTACATCTAGGACTCCTTGAAACATCTTCTGCAATGCTATTAAGTCATGATTTGCTTTAGTTTCTGCCATCTTATAAGGCGTTTTGTTGTCCTTCAATTTCAAAGAGTAACTATTAGATACATCAGTACAGACTGCTGGATATTTACATTCAGAAACTCATAAACATTTTTGCTTTAGGGTTTTTACAAAAACCTGTGTTCTTCTGATGAGTAATAGTGTATAAGTAACTGTGTTTTTCTGCATAATCTTTTAATAGTATTTTTTGTTCTGTGTTTTGGAATTCTAAGAATAGTAAGAACAGGGATTTTATTTTATGGTAAAATCTATCCGGCCACTAAATGCTGCTTCTACTTCTTTTTTTTTTTTTTTTTTTTTTTTTTTTTTGTCTTGTTGAGACAGGGTCTCCCTGTAGCTCTGGTTGTCCTGGAACTCACTCTGTAGGCCAGGCTGGCCTTGAACTCACAGAGATCCGCCTGCCTCTGCCTCCCAAGTGCTAGGATTAAAGGTGTGTGCCACCACACCCGGCTGCTTCTACTTCTTATACTTAAACATATCCCTATATCAGGGAAATTTTCTGTGTGGTCATATAATATGTCTATCTTCTACACCCAAGATTTATAGCTTTGGTGTCTTAATATATATGGTTCTAGGATCTTGAAAATCGTGGTCATCATTTCATTCACCCTCTTTTTATAGTGGAATGCATTAATTTCAAAATCTTTTGTCAATAACTTATATTCTTCCACTTTATGTAGCCTATTGATTATGTATTCCATTGAGTTTTCACTTAATTGAGCTTTTCATTTTCAAAAATTTCACCTACAGAATAACTTTTTGATGAATTTATCCTCTAAAGTCTTTGTTACTGTGAGTTTCCACATTTTCTGTAACTTTCACATCTGTTGGAATGAATTTTAATTTTAATTTTTTGTATTTTTTGTTTTGTGTATTTCTTTTTTTTAAATTTATTTATTGATGTTTTATGTATTTCATACATAATTTTTCATTTCTGTTCAGGTATATTCCCCTATCTCTTCCCCCTACCCCACCCCAGATCATGCATTCTGCCATAACTGTCCTGCATCTTTCTCTCAGTCTTTTTTATGCTTAGGAATTCACATTTTACTCCATTAATTTTATATTACTCTAAAATATGGATACATAGTCTCCACCGATATACAGTAATTACAGAATCTGAAAATAATTGGTGGGTGGATTCTAGAGCCCATTGAGAGATTCACATTATAACAACATAGTTGCTTTCAGATAAACAAAAATATAACCATACTGTCATCCAGCTCGCCTTTCATCTGGGGGATTTGGTGTTAGCATCCACAAATGAGGGAAACCATTCTCCCTTTGTCTTTCTGGGACTGTGTCACCTCATTCACCATAATGGCTTCGAGCTCCATCCATTTACCTGCAAAGTTCATAATGCCATCCTTCTTTACTGCTGAATAGTACTCCATTGTGTAGATGTACCACAATTTTGTCATCCACTCATCTGTTGAGGGACATTTGAATTGTTTCCAGCTCTTAGCTATTGTGAAGAGAGCTGCAATAAACATGGATGTGCATTTATCTTTGCAGCAGGATGATGAGTCTTTGGGGTATATACCCAGGAGTGGTATGGCTGGGTCAGGTGGTAAGCTCATTCCGAGTCTTTTAAGGGTTCTCCACACTGTTTTCCATAGTGGTTATACAAGTTTACATTCCCATGAGCAGTGGATGAGTGTTCCCTTTTCCCCAGAACCCCTCCAGCATCTGTTTTGTTTTCTTGATATTAGCTAGATGTACTGGAGTGAGATGATATCTGAGAATGATTTTAATTTGCATTTCCTTAATTATTAATGATGATGAACACATTTTTTTTCGTCTTTTCAAGACAGGGTCTCCCTGTAGAACTAGCTGTCCTGGAACTTGCTCTGTAGACCAGGCTGGCCTTGAACTCACAGAGATCCGCCTGCCTCTGCCTCCCAAGTGCTAGGTTTAAAGGTGTGTGCCACCACGCTCAGCTGATGATAAACACTTTTTAAGATGTTTCTCAGCTATCTTTGATTCCTCACTGGTGAAGACTCTGTTCAGCTCTTTACTCCATCTTTTGAGTAGGTCATTTTTCTTCTTACTTCTTTGTTTTTTCAGTAGTTTATATGTTCTTGACGTTAATGCTCTGTCAGATGTGTCGGTGGTAAAGATTTCTTCCCACTCTGTGGGTTTTCTCTTCACCTCCTTGATTGTTTCTTTTGCTGTACAGAAGCTTTTGAGTTTTATGAAGTCCCACTTGTCAACTGTTGACTTTACTTCCCGTGCGGCTGCTGCCTGATTTAGAAAGTCTCCTCCTATACCTATGTCTTGTAGGTTGTTGCCAACTTTTTCTTTTATCGCTCTCAGGGTTTCAGGATTCACGTTGAGATCTTTGATCCACTTGGAGTTAATTTTCATACAGGGTGAGAGGTACGGGTTTAATTTTGTTCTTCTACAGATGGTGATCCAATTTTGCCAGCACCATTTGCTGAAGATGCTATCCTTCCTCCATTGAGGGTTTTCTGCCCCTTTGTCAAATATGAGGTTGCTGAAATTGTATGAGCTCAAATTTGGATCTTCAATTTTGTTCCATTAGTCAACTGGTCTGTTTTTGTGCCAGTACCAGGCTGTCTTTATGACTATAGCCCTGTAATATAGTTTGAGGTCTGGTAGGGGAATCCCCCTGTATTGCATTTTTCACTCAGGGTTGCTTTAGCTATTTGGGATCTTTTGTTTGTCCATATGAATTTAACGATTTTTTTTCCAAGTCTGTGAAGAAGTTCATAGGGATTTTGATTGGTATTGCGTTGAATCTGTATATCCATTTGGGTAAAATGGACATTTTTACTATATTAATTTTCCCAATCCATGAGCACAGAAGTTCATTCCATCTTTTGATGTCATTTTCAATCTCCTTCTTCAGGGGTTTAAAATTTTTGTTGTAGAGATTTTTGGTATCTTTGGTTAGGTTTGTTCCCAGGTATCTTATTATTTTGAGGCTATTTTGAGTGGGAAGGTCTTCTTGTGTTCCTTCTCCACATGTTTATTGTTGGTGTAAAGAAAGGCTATGGATTTTTCTACATTGATTTTGTAGCCGGACACTTTAATAAAACTCTTAATCATTTCTAGAAGTTGTCTAGTGGAGGTTTTAGCATCCCTTAGGTAAACTATTATATCATCTGCAAAAAGGAATAGCTTAACTTCTTTTCTGATTAATACTCCTTTAATTTCCTTCTCTTGTCTTATTGCCCTAAAAAGTGTTTTGAGCACCATGTTTAAGAGGAGTGGCAATAGGGGGCAGCCTTACCACGTTCTCGCCTTTAAGGGAAATGGTTCCAATTTTTCTCCATTTAGGATGATGTTGGCAGTGGGTTTGCTCTATATGGCTTTGATCATGTTGAGGAATGTTCCTTTCAGGATTTTAAATATGAAGTGATGCTGGATCTTGTCAAAGGCTTTTTCTGCATCAATTGAGATGATTAGTTTTTGTCTTTCAATCCATTTATGTGTTTTATGATATTTATTGACTTACCTTTGTTGAACCATCCCTGCATCTCTGGTATGAATCCAACTTGATCATGATGGATGATCTTTTTGATTTGGGTCTGTATGCAATTTGCAAGTATTTTGTTGATAATTTTTGCATCTAAATTCATTAGTGAGATGGGTCTATAGCTTTCTTTTTTGCTTGCATCTTTGCCTGGTTTTGGCAGTAGAGTGATGCTGGCTTCATAGAAGGAGTTTGGGAGAATTCCCTCTGTTTGTATCCTTCTAAACAGTTTGAGTAGCAATGGCTGTAAGACCGTTTTAAATGTCTTATAGATTCTGTCATGAAACCATCTGGACTGGGCTATTCATGAAACCATTTGGACTGGGGCTATTTTTAGTTGGGAGGTTTTTAATTACATCTTCAATTTCCTCAAGTATTATGGGACTGTTTAAACTGTCAATCTCTTCTTGGTTAAGCTTTGTTAGTTCCCAGGATTTCAGATATTCATCCATTTCTCTTAGGTTTTCAAATTTAGTGGAGTATAGGTTTTTAAAATATTCCCATATGATTGTCTGGATATTTTCTTTGTTGTGATGTTTCCCCTTTCATCACTAATACTATTGATTTAGAGTTTCTCTCTCTCTCTCTCTCTCTCTCTCTCTCTCTCTCTCTCTCTCTCTCTCTCTCGTTAACTGGGCTAGAAGTCTGTCTATTTTGTTTATTTTTTCAAAGAACCAGCTTTTGGATTCATTGATTTTATGTATTGTTTTTTTTTTTTTCTATTACATTGATTTCTGGTCTGATTTTTGTTATTTTTTCCTGTCTATTGGGTTTAAGGTTCATTTGTTGTCTCTCAAGTGTTTTTAGTTGCAGTGTCAGGTCGTTTATTTGTTCTCTTTCTGTTTTTTTGATGTGGGCACTTAGAGCTATAAATTTCCCTCTCAAGACTGCTTTTAAAGTATCCCACAGGTTTTGTTGTGTTGTATTGTCTTTTTCATTCAGTTCCATGAATACTTTTATTTCACTCCTTATTTCTTCCCTGATCCGTTCATTATTCAGGATTGTGTTGTTTAGTCTCCATGTGTTCTTGTAGTTAGTTAGACTTATTCTGGGATTCATAGTGAGCTTTATTTCCCTGTGGTCTGATAGAATGCATGGAATAATTTCTATCCTTTTGTATTTATTGAGGTTCCTTTTGTGCCCCAGTATGTGATCGATTTTGGAGAATGTTCTGTGAGGTGCTGAGTAGAAAGTATATTCTCTGGTATTTGGGTGGAATACTCTGTAGATGTCTGTGAGGTCCATTTGGTGTATTGTATTGTTCAATTCTGATGTCTCTCTGTTTATTTTTTTGTCCTGTTGATCTATCCAAGGGGCTTAGTGGGGTGTTGAAGTCTTCCACTATTAGTGTGTTAGGATTAATTTGTGTCTTGAGGTCCTGAGAGTTGTGTTTATAAAGTTAGGTGCACCACAGTTTGGTGCATAGACATTTAGGATTGTGAAGTCTTCATGGTTCATTGTTCCTTTGATTAGGAGATAATTGCCCTCTTTGTCTCTTCTGATTAATTTAACTTTGAGATCTATTTTGTCTGATGTTAGAATAGCCACTCCAGCTTGTTTCTTGGTACCTTTTGCTTGGAATACTTTTTTCTATCCTTTCACTCTAAGGTGGTGTCTGTCCTTGAGGGTGAGACGGGGTTTCTTGTATACAGCATATGGAAGGGTTCACTGTCCTTATCCATTCTCCCAGTCTATGCCTTTTGATTGGGGAGTTTAGACCATTAGTATTTAAGGTTATTATTGAGAGATGTGTGTTGCTTCTTTTTAGCTTATTTTTGGTTTGCATTCTTGGTCTAGGTTTATATTTCCTCTGTTATGATTTTGTTGCTTTCTCTCTTTAATTGCTTAGGGGTTAGTTGCTTTTTTCCTCTGTTCTTTGGATTGCTTTGAGGATTTTCTGAAATGTTGTTTTCTTAGACGTGTATTCTTTCATCTTGTTTATATTGTGAAAGATTATTCTTTCTCCTTCAACTATGATTGTCATTTTTGCTGGGTATAGTAGTCTGGGTTGGTATCTAAAGTCATTTAGTACAGAGAATACTTTGGTCCACATTCTTCTAGCTTTCATAGTTTGTGCTGAGAAGTCAGCTGTGTTCTGATGGTTTCCCCTTATATGTAGCTCGTTGTTTTTCTTTTGTGGCTTTCAGTATTTTGTCTTTGTTGTGAGCATCTAGTGTTTTAACAATTATATGATGTGGGGAATTTCTTTTCTGGTCTTGTCTGTTTGGTGTTCTATGTGCTTCTTGTATTTGTATGGGTTTGTCTATTTTCAGTTTGGGGAAATTTTCTTCTATTATCCTGTTGAAGATCTGGTCAGTAGTGTTTTCTTGGGTTTTTCTCCTTCCTCTATCCCTATGATGCAGAGGTTTGGTTTTTTCATAGTGTCCCACATTTCTTGGTTGTTCCACTTTTGTGTTTTTTTTAAAATTTTCATAATCTTTACTTCAGCATTCTAGTTGGACCATGTTATCCTGCATCTCTGATATTCTTTTTTTCTGCTTCTTCCATTCTGCTTCTCAGGCTTTTTCCCATCCTTTCCTTGATTGGTTGGATAAATGTTCAATTTCCTTTTTCATTTCCTTCTGTGGTTCCTTTAGTGTTTCCACTTCCTTCTGGAGCCTGTCATTCTCATCTTGTAGGTCCCTGGTTTCTTGGTCACTTTCTTTGTCCTTTTCAGCCTGAGATCTTTTCAGCGTTTCCATTTCCTTCTGGAGTTTGTCATTTTCTCCCTTCAGTTCTTTCCAACGTTTGTCATTTTCTCCCTCTAGGTCCTCCTTGATTTTTTCAATCTCTCCCCTTAGTTCTTTCCAATGATTATCATTATCACCCTCTTTGTACTTCTTGAGTTTTCATTCTCTTCCCTTAGTTCTCTAATTTGTTTGAATATCTCCACAATTGTTTTACTAAAGTCTGTGTCTTGGTTTCCTTCCAGGGAGATCTCATTGTCGGAATCTTCTGTATGGTTGGTAGAGTTAGGTGTGGATTTATTATGAGCTTTTCCCATGTTGGTTTTTTTGTGTGTCTTTGGCATGTGGATTCATTTGTTTATTTATTTATTTACTTATTTATTTATTTATTTTTGTGGGGGGTTCTGATGCCTCAACGTTGCCTGCACAGCTAGATTCTCTGCACCACCACTTCCCTAGGCTGGTATTTTGCAAGTTGGTATTCTGCAGGACATGGGTGAAGTCCTCTCGCACAGCAGGGCACATGCTGGTCTTGTGTTGTGTGGAGCACAGGTAGCTCTGCCCCCGTAGCACGATGGGGCTGGAAGGTCAGAATGTCCCAGGTAATACCAGGCCTCTATGGGGCACAGGGGTGCCCAAAGTCCCCAGGAAGATGGCTCCCACCTGGTCCTTTGCAAGTTGGCATTCTGCAGGACATGAGTGAGGTCTGTTTGCCCAGAAGAGAGCATGCTGGTCTTGTGCTGTGTGGAGCACAGGTTGCTCCGCCCTGTTTTGTGTATTTCATGCATCATCTTTCAGTCCAATTTAGATACATTCCCCACTCCTTGCCCTCTACCCCACCCAAGTTCATGCATTCTGCCATACATGTTTTGCATCTTTCTCTCAGTCTTTCCAATGATTTTTTTTTCTGCAGAGGCTTGTTGTGTTGGGCAGAATTTAACTTTTAACTGTATCTGTCAGTTCTTTTACTCAGTCCTTATGTTGTTGTTGCTTCCTCCCCTTTGTCTTGCTCCAAACTATGCCTATATAAGCATCACATATGTATCAAAATTATGACTTGTGAGAATAAACTGTATGTTAATTCCAAAATATGTTTTGGTGTTCAAATTTTCCCTTTAACTTTATATTACTCTAAAATATGAATACATATCTTCCACCCATATATGGCAATTACATGTCTGAAAATAAGTGGTAGGTCAATTCTGGAGCCTGTAAAGAGATTCATATTATAACAGCACAGTTGTTTTCAGATAAAAAGAAATATAACGATGTTTCTCAGTTTGCCTTAAAACTAGGCAATATCCCTCATCTGTGGTGCTAGCATCCACAGATGAAGGATACCATTCATCATTTGTTTTTCTGGGAGTGTGTTCCTTAATTTAACATGATATCTTCCAGTTCCATCCATTAACCTGCAAAGTTAATGATGTCATCTTTCTTTAACTTTGCATAGAACTCCATTGTGTAGATGTAGCATATTTTTGTTATCAATTCATCAGTTGAGGGGAATTTGGGTTGGTTCCAGATATTCACTGTTGTGAAGAGAGCTGCAAAAAACATAGATGTGCATATGTCTTTCTGGTAGGATGAAGCTTTTGGGTATATATCCAGGAGTGATATGACTGAGTTAGGTGGTAGGCTCATTTTCGGTATTTTAAGGGTTCTTCACACTGTTTTCCATAATTGTTGTATGAGTTTACATTCCCACCAGCAGTTGATGGGTGTTCCCTTTTCCCCACAACCTCTCCAGGATTTGGTGTCTTTTACTTTCTTGATCCTAGCCAGTCTTATTGGAGTGAGATGAAATCTTAGAGTGGATTTAATTTTCATTTCCTTGATTATTAACAATGTTGAACATTTTTAAGATGTTTTTCAGCCATCTTTAATTAGTTGTGAAGTCTCTGATCAGCTGTTTACTCCATCTTTTTAGTGGGCCATTTTTTTTCTTCTTTCTTTTTTGATTAGTTTATATTTTCTGGTTGTTAATGCTCTGTCAGATGCATCGCTGTTTTCCTCCCACTCTGTGGGATTTCTCTTCACTTCCTTGACTGTTTCCTTTGCTGTACAGATGCTTTTGAGTTTGATGAGGTCCCATTTGTCAACTGTCACCCTTATATCCTGGGTGGCTGCTGTTTGATTTAGAAAGTCTTTTCTATGCCTATGTCTTGTAGGTTGCTGCCAAATTTTTTGTCTATCACCTACATGGTTTCAGGTTGATATCTTTGATCTAATTGGAGCTGATTTTTGTACAGGGTTAGAGGTAGAGGTTTAGTTTTGCTCTTCTACAAATGGTGATCCAGTTTTACCAACACCATTTGCTGAAGATGCTATCCTTCCTCCACTGAGCATTTTTGGCTGCTTTGTCGAATATGAGGAGGCAGCAATTGTATGAGCTCGTTTGGATCTTCGATTTTATTCCATTGGTCAATGGGTCTTTTTTGTGCCAGTACCATACTGTCTTTATGACTATAGCCCTGTAATATAGCTTGAAGTCTGGCAAAGTAATCACCCCTGTACTGTACTTTTCACTCAGGGTTGCTTTAGCTATTCAGGGTCTTTATTTTACTATATGAATTTAAGGATTTTTCCCCCAAGTATGAAGAAGCTCATGGGGATTTTGATTGGGATTTCATTGAATCTGTATATTAATTTGGGTAGAATGAACATTTTTACTTTATTAATTTTTCCAATCCATGAGCATGGGAGGTTTTTCCATCTTTTGATGTCATCTTCAATCTCCATCTTCAGGGTTTAAAATTTTTTGCTGTAGAAGTCCTTGGTATCTTTGTTTAGGTTTGTTCCCAGATATGTTTTTGAGGCTATTGTGACTGGGAAGGTCTCCTTGTACTCCTTCTTTGGATGCTTGTTGGTGTAAAGAAAGGCTACTGATTTTTCTAGGCTAATTTTCTATCTGGCCACAGTACTGAAACTTTTAATAGTTTCTAGGAGTTTTCTGGTGGAATTTTTGGCATCCCTCAGGTAAACTATAATATCATCTTCAAAAAGGGATGATGGCTTCCTCTTTTCCAATTATTATTCCTTTAATTTCTGTTTCTTGCCCTATTGCCATGGCAAGCATTTCAAGCAGTATATTGAAGGATAGTGGTGATAAGCGACAGCCTTTCTGAGTTCCTGCCTTTAAAGGGAATGCTTCTAATTTTTCTTCATTTAGGATGATGTTGGCAGTGAGTTTCTTGTATATGGCTTTGATTGTTGAGGAATGTTCCCTCCAGTCCAATTTTCTCTAGGGATGAAGTGATGCTAGATTTTCTTGAAGGCTTTTTGTACATCAGTTGAGATGATCATGAGTTTTTTTGTCTTTCACTCCGTTTATGATATTTATTGGTTTATGTTTGTTGAACCATTCCTGCATCTCTGCTATGAACCCAACTTGATCATGATGGATGATATTTTTGATGTGGGTCTGTATGTAATTTGAAAGTATTTTGTTGGGAATTTTTCATTCATGAGATGTGTTTATAGTTTTCTTTTTTGGTTGTGTTTTTGCATGGTTTTGGTGTTAGAATGATGCTGGCTTCATAGAAGGAATTTGTGAGATTTCCCTCTGTTTGGATCCCTCTGAAACAGATATCCGTCCATTTCTTTTATGTTTTCAAGTTGTAGTATTCTCATATGATTATCTGGATCTTTTCTTTGTCTGTTGTGATGTTTCCCTTTTCTTCTTTTTTTTTTATTGATGCTTTGTGTATTTCATACATCATTTTCCAATTCAGTTCAGGCATATATCCCCTTCCCTTCCCCCCATCCCACCCCTACCCATCCCAGATCATGCATTCTGCTGTAAGTTTTCTGCATCTTTCTCTGCTTTTTTGTTTTGTTTTGTTTTCATTTTGTTTAACAATAAGTGATAATTTGTGAGTACAAGCATCCTTCATGTAAAACCAATTTGCAAGCAGTTGTGCCCAAACCCACACAGCTCATGAGTCCCAACATCCACCGGGGGGGGGCTTGTATGGTCAATAAAGTTGATCAAATGAGTGTCCAGTCTATATTGTTGTAGTTTCACCATTAACCCCAATCGAAGCCCTTACATTCGACCATTCCCCCCTCTTCCGCAGATTGTTCCCTAGGCTTAGAAAAGGGGCACAGGTGGATGAGAAGCAAAACACTCTACATTCTCTGGAGCTGATGTCTTGGTCTATAGTCAGTTCTGGCTGTTTACTTTCATGGGCTGCCAGCTTGTCCAGGCATAACCTTCGATCCTACTAATGAAACACATGCAACTAGATATTTAGGTATTTAAACAGTATAATATATAGCCTTTCGATCCTACTAATGAAGCACACACAATTAGATATATACGTATTTAAACAGTACTAATTGTTATGGTAGGTTACTTTGGTATAGACACAGATGTTTGGATGGTATGTTAATTCATGATTTACATTTTCTTCTGTTAAGTATGGCAGGGTCTTAGAGTGGTTTATAACATCTCCTAACCATTACAGGATGTAAGCTTGTGACATCAGCCGTGGGTTATTCCTCCAAGGAGAGAGCTAATAGCCAATTAGATTTGGGATATACAGACATATGGCTGCCACTGCTGCACAGTATTTCCAGGCAGATGAGGTGTAGCTGGTGCTGATGGAGGAGTCTTGCTTGACTCAAGGAGACCTATATTTGCTTTATTGGTTTAGTGGTCATACCACTCCTGGGTATATACCCACAAGACTCATCTTACTGCAGAGATACATGCACAGCTATATTTTGCCACTCGTTTCACAATAGCAAAAACTGGAATCACCCAAATGCCCTCAACTGACGAGTGGATAAGAAAA
>VZQC01004206.1:1885077-1952094 GCA_009823505.1 Rhizomys pruinosus
GTGGGGGGGGTGGGGGGGGTGGGGGGGTGGTCCTAACTTAGCCCATGCCCCGGTACCTTGCTGGAGCCGTGGCGGGCTTGTCCTGAGTCCTGCCCTGCTCAGCACCCCAATATGGCATCTGTGCCTGACTCCAAAGCCACAATCCCCTCCCACTAGTGACTACGGGGTGGGGGCGGGGCCGCCCAGCCGGGCAGCCACGCCTTGGCAGGAATTAGAGTCGGGTCTAGGTCTGCCAGTCACTGGGCCCCCTTTGCCACAACTCAGCAAATCAATTGTCCTGCACCCATGGGTCGATGCCCTGATTTTACCTTGCTGGAGCGGTGGCGGGCTTGTCCTGAGCCCTGCCCTGCTCAGCACCCCAATATGGCGTCTGTGCCTGACTCCAAAGCCATGATCCCCTCCCACTTGTGACTACGGGGTGGGGGCGGGGCCACCCATCCGGGCAGACATGCCTTGGCAGGAATTAGGAGTCGGGTCTAGGTCCGCCAGTCACTGTGCCCCCTTTGCCACAACTCAGCAAATCAATTATCCTGCACCCGTGGGTCAATGCCCTGATTTTACCTTGCTGGAGCAGTGGCGGGCTTGTCCTGAGCCCTGCCCTGCTCAGCACCCCAATATGGCATCTGTGCCTGACTCCAAAGCCACTATCCCCTCCCACTTGTGAGTACGGGGTGGGGGCGGGGCCACCCAGCCGGGCAGCCATGCCTTGGCAGGAATTAGGAGTCGGGTCTAGGTCCGCCAGTCACTGGGCCCCCTTTGCCACAACTCAGCAAATCAATTGTCCTGCACCCATGGGTCAATGCCCTGATTTTACCTTGCTGGAGCAGTGGCGGGCTTGTCCTGAGCCCTGCCCTGCTCAGCACCCCAATATGGCGTCTGTGCCTGACTCCCGTGATGTTTCCCTTTTCATCAAGAATGCTATTCGTTTGCAGTTGCTCTTTCTTTTGGTTAACTGGGCTAGTGGTCTGTCTATTTTGTTTATCTTTTCTTTTTCATTTTTATTTATTTTTTATGTGTATAAATGTACTGTCTGCATGTAGGTTTGTTCACCTGTGTCATGCCTCAGAGGTCAGAAGAGGGCATTGGATTCCCCTGGAACTGGAGTTAAAGACGGCTCTCAGCTGTCATGTGGGTGCTGGGGATTGAACCATCTCATCTTCAAGGATGGATACCACCTTAGAGTGAAAGGATGGAAAAGCAAATATTCCAAAATAAGCAGGAATTGCTATTCTAATATCAGACAAAATAGACCTCATAGTAAAATTAATCAGAAGACACAAAAAGGGCTATTGCTTTTTTATCAAAGGGACAATTAACCAGGAAGATTTTACAATCTTAAATGTTTATGTATCAAACTCTGGTGCACTGAACTTTATAAACATAATTCTGCAGGACTTCAAGACACAGATTAATCACAATAAACTAATAACAGGGGAGTTCAATACTCCACAGAGCCCCTTAGATAGATCAATAGGACAAAAATAGAGAGACATCTGAACTGAACAATATAATACACCAAATGGGCCTCACAGACATTTACATAATATTCCACCCAAACACCAGAGAATAGAATATACTTTCTACTCAGCACCTCAAGGAACATTCTCCAAAATCAACCACGTACTGGGACACAAAAGAAATCTCAAGTAGTAAAAAAGGATTGAAATTATTTCATGCATTCTATCAAACCACAGCGCATTAAAACTCAATATGAACACCAGAATAAGCCCTACTAGCTACAAGAACACATGGAGACTAAACAACACACTACTGAATAATGAATGGGTCAGGGAAGAAATAAAGAATGACATAAAAGTATTCATGGAACTGGGCTGGAGAGATAGCCTAGCAGTTAATAGCACTGACTGCTCTTGCAGAGGACCCAGGTTCTTTCCCCAATGTTTTCTGGAGATTTCAGAACAAAAATGTCACTAGGGAGAATTATAATAGATAACAGTTATGACACAAAACCAATTAGATATTTAAATAAACATAATAGAGAAATAATTATATAGTTTATATAATAAAGATAATATGGGCTAGAATAGAAAGTTAATATTAATAAGATCAATACGAATAATAATAAGATTGAGAGCACTAACTGTGATAAAACCAAGGAAAGGTGAGATAAGACTACTGGTTGAAGCCATTAAAAGAAATAGTGACAGAGAAAAAAATTTTTTTCAAAGTGGTTACAATTTCCTCATTGCTAAAAGAATACAAAATAGGGATATTCTGAATTTTTCAAGTTTCTAGTTTTAAAAATTCACTAAGAATGAGAATGAAGCCTGTGTACTTATCCAATCTTGACAGTTAACCCAGAAAGGGCTATATGAAGCCTGAGGACCTCCCTGTCTTAATTGAGGCAAATGACTCAGGAAATAAACTTTCCTGGGTTGAACTGGAAATTAAAGCTCTAAATGTGAATCCAGTGAGCAAGCAAGAAAAGTGTCTACCTTAAATCCACTCTTGCTGGCCAAACATGTAGACTAATGGATTAGAATCTGGCACAAAATGGGCACTCTGTTAAGCGTGTATGGATGAATGTGCCAGTTATCCAAGGAGCAGGTGTTCCCTTTCTATCGAAAGTTGCTGAAGGGGAAAGGCACAAGAACTCAATAATCCTAATTGTTTTAGCTATGCTTTTCGCTGTCAGAGTCCTACCCATATCTATACATGGTAGAAACATTCCTAGAATTTTTGTCATTGTTTCCAGTTAGAAGCATTCTCCACTCTCTTCTGACAACATACACTTTTGTTTTGATTCTGCATTCAAGTTTCAACCAGTTTGCTGGCCCTTTCTCATTGTCTCCATGATTCCTTGCTTAGCTACTAAAGAGGATAGAGAGGCTCCACTAATACTTGATGGTATACGGATGCAACAATATCTGACTACCTGCCAGGCATATGGTTTCAGAGTAAATCTCCATTTAGGATGTCTTCCCATGGAAAAACAGTAAGCATGCTAGAAAGTACTGTTTCTTCAGTGTCTGTAATTTCACATCTCCTGTCTAAACCATATATTGTGCTGTGTCTAAACTGTATGTTTTAGCAATGTCGATTCTGGGTTTTTTTGTGTGTGTGGCATTAAAGTATCTTTCTTGTTCATTTTTCCCAAGGCCCCACTGATGACTGCTGAAACATAACGCATCCCTGCTGTCTTCCTTGTGGCTAATTTTAGATTGCTTTGTTTTTATTTATTTTTATTTATTTTTTCACATAAATTTATTTTTTTTTAACAAAACTAGACCCGTGTTCTCGCCCATTCCCCCACCCCGCCAGAGCTCATGCATTCTACCAAACATGCTTTTCATCTCTTTCTCAGTCTATCTCAATATTCTCCATGAGGAAGTTGACTGTTTTGAGCAGAAGTTCAATCTTTCAGTCAGTTCTTTGATGCAGTCCTTTCTGTTGTTGTTGTTGTTGTTGTTGTTGTTGTTGTTTCCAATATGCATTATGCCCAACTGCTTTGGACAAAAGCTCAGGGGGCCCTACACAAGAAATATTTACAACTAGGTCATTGGCACTAGCATTCACAGATGAGGGATACCATTCGTCGTTTGTTTTTCTGGGACTGATGTCCTCTTTGTTTTTATTACAAATATAATGCCCAATATTTTTGGATTTCACTGTCTACTCTTGGCTTTTGTATTCATTTACTTATCTACCACCCTTCCATTTATTCTTGAAACCTCACATTATTTATTCCAATCCCATGGAGATACAGAAATATTCTCTCTCTGACATGGCTTCTTCCTTCTCGCAATTTTTAAAATTTTTAATGCAATATCAAAATATTTCTACAGTTTCTTTGTGACATACAGCTAAATTATATCCCCTCAAGTGTGGTCCATAGCACATGAAAAGGTAAAAATCCTCAGTTTTATAAGTCAAATTACTCAAGACAATACTAATTGTGAGTAAATGTTAGTCAAGTCATAATTGAATAACATTATAAAAAATACCTCTACAGAACTCTTCTAAAGTGTCGAAATTAATGACAAAAACTTATCATAGTTTTAAAGAATTATGTAGAGTGACAATAATTGGCATCCTTAATTGTGTTATGGAAAGAAGTATGATAATAATGGAAAAGCTGATGGAATTTAAAATAAAGTCTAAGGTTTACTAGTACTGCAGCAATCTTAATATCTTAATGTTGATAAATGGGACATTATCATGTAAAATTCTCATACTGCAGAACATGGAAATGTGCTCTCAACTCTATACTTCTGTGTAACATGTCTCTAGTCCTAATGCAAATAAAAATAAACCAAGTCTTGTGCCGGGCATGGTGGCACACATCTTTAATCCCAGAACTCGGGAGGCAGAAGCAAACAGATCTTTGTGAGTTCAAGGCCAACCTTGTCTACAGAGTGAGCTCCAGGCCAGCTGAGACTAAAGGGAGACCCTGTCTCAAAAATGCCCCCCCACAAAACACTAAATAAATAAAGCAAATCTAAAGGGAAAAGGAAATCAAATATAAATAGGAGAAAGCTGAAGGGATATAATCCACTTGAACTTCAAGTAACTACGCTTGGTCAACATTATTTAAATCAGATAACAGAAAAGTAGTACTAAAAAGGGGGTGGCAGAAAAGGAAATGTAGACAAGAAGATTCAGTGTATCACAAAAAATAACAGAAAAAAAAACTAAAACAAAAGTATGAAACATCTTTAACACCAGCAACAGATATTTTTAAGTAAAAGTGTGACATAAAGAAACAGTAAATATACTATGATAAAGACTGTAGATATTATATGAAATTATATGATCAGAATCTGACCAAAGCTGTAAGCCAGAAATTTGTTCAAGTTGTTAATTCATATATTTTAAGAATTTCTGATTTGTTCAAAGGGAACACTAATTATAGACTTGGGACAAGACACATAGCTAAAATAGTAATGAACACACAACAGAATACTACATGACTATGTAAAAAATGAATGACAAATGAATGACAAAAATTCATATGGAAAAAATTCAGTGTTACATTCTAAAATTAAAATCAAGACACAAAGTCAATATAGTTGGTCATTTACATAAGAAGGGTGATTCTAATTTTGTAATTTTTGGTACATGAGTTCTTTGCCATTCTATTTAACAGAGAAAAAATATAAAAGAGAAACTTACTCTTTGAAAGACCTCTTTGAAATTTCCTAATTCTGTTTTGAGATAAAAACTCTATAGCAACTTAGATACTTCATTCTCAAGAGCAAGAAATATTTCTCAAGAAACTGAGGGAGGTTGTGTCAGAAAGACTGAGAGGCTAATTTAAAGTTTCTAACTTAAATATTTACTAATTTTATTTACTTATGCTGAGAAAATATGACAAAATTTATCAATTTATAAATGTATTTTCAAAATAATGATTTACATAGGATATTCAGAATCGAAATTATTCTGAAAACTAGTAACTAGATTAGTTCCATTTATTTTTCCAGAGTTAGATGTATAAATTTCCGTTTAAGAATTTTTCTGGGGCTGGAGAGATGGCTCAGTTGTTAAGAACACTAGATGTTCTTGCAGAAGACCTAGGTTCAGTTCCCAGCATCCACATAGAGCCTAAAAACCATCTAATTCCATTTCCAGGGGATTAGAAGCCCATTTTAGATATTGTAGGGCAGTGTATGACACAGGTGCTCTTATATACATGTAGGGAATACATTCATACATATAAAATATAAAATATAATAAAGAATTTCATCTTACCTCATTCGGACTTGTTAAGATAAAGAGAATAAATGCTGGAGAGGATGCAGAGAAAGGAGAATGCTCATTCACTGACGTTAGGATTTAAAACTTGTACAACCTCAGTGGAAAGCAGTATGGAGAACTCATAAAACTGAAAATGAACCTAGCATAAGATCTGGTTATACAACTCCTTGGCTTATACCCAAATGGCTTATCCTACTGTATAGATACTTGTACATCCATGTTTGTTGTTGCTATTTTGAGAGTAGCTAAGATATGGAAACAACCTAAGTGTTCCTCAGCTGGTAAGTGGATAAGAAAAACGTGGCACATTTACAAAATGGAGTTCTACTCAGCTGTAAAGACAGATAAAAATAATGAATTTTGCAGGTAAATGAATGGAACTGGAAACAGTTATACTAAGTGAAGTAACACAGACTCCAAAAGAGAAACAAAATCAGTTCTCCCTCATTTGCAGATCCTAGTGCCAAATTCTTTTTAAAGTTATTTTTATTGACTTTTGTGCATTTCATATAGCATTTCTCAGTCCAATTTAGACTCATTGCTCTTTCTGTGCCCCCTCACCCCACCTGAGTTCATGCATTCTGCCATACATCTTTTGCATCTTTTTCTCCATCTTTTTAAATGTTTTTATTTTTATGAAGAGGTTTTTATTTTTATGAAAAGTTTTTATATTTATGAAGAGTTTATTGTTTTGCACAGAAGTTTAGTATTTCAGTCATTTCTTTGTCTCAGTCCTTTTTGTTGTTGTTGTTTCCTCCAATTTGTATTGTTCCTAAATATGCATCTATATTTATGTCACACATATATCATAATTACAATGACTGAAAATAAACAGTTAATTCTAAATCATATTTATGAATTCACATTTTCCTTTTAATTTTATATTACTCTAAAATATGCATACACTTCCCCCTCCCATATACCAAAATTATAAAATCTGAAAATAATTGGTAGGTTAATTCTAGAACACATTAAGTGATTCACATTATAAGAGCACAGTTGCTGTTTGCTTTACAAGTAGAGATTTGGTGCTAGCATCCACAAATGAGGGAAACCATTCATATTTGTTTTTCTGGGACTGTTACTTCACTTAGCATAATGGTTTCAAGTTCCATCCATTTACCTGCAAAGATCATGATGTCATCTTTCTTTACTGCTGCATAGAACTCCACTGTGTAGATGTACCACATTTTCTTTATCCACTAATTGGTTGAGGGGCACTTGGGTTGCTTCCAGCTCTTTGCTATTGTGAAGAGAGCTGCAATAAATTTAGATGTGCATGTATCTCTGCAGTAGGATGTGTCTTGTGGGTATATACCCAGGAGTGTTATGACTGGGACCTGTGGTAGGCTCATTTTGAGTCTTTTAAGGGTTCTCCACACTGCTTTCCATAGTATTTGTACGAGTTTACATTCCCAGCAGCAGTGGATAAGTGGTCCTCTTTCCCTACAACCTCTCCATCATTTGGTACCTTTCATTTTCTTGATCCTAGCAAGTCTTATCAGAGTGAGATGATATCTTAAAGTGGTTTTAATTTGCATTTCCTTAATTATTAGAGATGTTGAACACTTTTTAAGATGTCTCTCAGCCATCTTTATTTCCTCACTTGTGAAATCTCTATTCAGCTCTTTACTCCATCCTTTGAGTGAGGTTTTTTTGAGTATTTTATATATTCTGGAAGTTAATGCTCTGTCAGATATATCACTGGTGAAGGTTTCATCCCAATCTGTAGGTTTTCTCTTCAATTCCTTGATTGTTTTTTTCATTGTGCAGAAGCTTTTGAGGTTAATGAGGTCCCACTTATCAATTGTTGACATTTTCTGTGCAGCTGCTGTCTGATTTAGAAAGTTCTTTCCTATGCCTATGTCTTGTAGGTTATTGCCAACATTTTCTTCTATCACCTTCAGAGTTTTGGGTTTCACATTGAGGTCTTTGACCCATTTGGAGATGATTTTTGTACAGGATGAAAGGTAGGGGTTTAATTTTATTCTTCTATAAGTGCTGATCCAGCTTTGCCAACACAATTTGCTGAAGATGCTGTTTTTCCTCCATTGGGTCTTCTTGGCTTCTTTGTCAAATATGAGGTGGTGAAATTGTATCTGCTCAAATTTGGATCTTCAGTTTTGTTCCATTGATGTACAGGTTTGTTTTTGTGCCAGTACAAGGCTGTTTTTATGATATAGCCCTGTAATACAGCTTGAAATCTGGTATAGTGATTACCCCTGTATTTCTCTTTTTGCTCAAGGTTGCTTTGGCTATTTGGGTCTTTTGTTTTTCCATATGAATTTAAGGATGTTTTTTTCCAATTCTGTGAAGAAACTCATGGAGATTTTAATTGGGATTAAATTGAATCTGTATATTAATATGTGTAGAACGAACATTTTTACTATATTAATTTTCCTTTTTAATGTTTATTTTATTTTATTTATTTTTTATATGTATGAATGTACTGTCTGCATGTAGGTTTGTGCACCTGTGTCATGCAATGCTGAGGAGGTCAGAAGAGGGTGTAGGATTCCCCTGGAACTGGAGTTATCCTGGAATTGGAGTTACACACGATTACAGAGAACACTATGCAATCTGACAGAGAAGAGTATTAATCAATGTTTCAACTCTAGCTCCAAGGCCTAATTACCACAACACTAACTGACACAGCAAATATATATATATATATATATATATNAGTTGAAAGGATGGGAAAAGCGAAATATTCCAAAGCAAGCAGGATTGCTATTCTAATATCCAGACAAAATAGACCTCATAGTAAAATTAATCAGAAGACACAAAAAGGGCGATTCTTTTTTTATCAAAGGGACATTAACAGGAAGTTTTCACAATCCCAAGTGTTTATGTATCAAACTCTGGTGCACTGAACTTTATAAACATAATTCTGGCAGGACTTCAAGACACAGAATAACCACAATAAAATAACAGGGGAGTTCAATACTCCACAGAGCCCCTTAGATAGATCAATAGGACAAAGAATAAATAGAGGACATCTGAACTGAAACAATATAATACACCAAATGGGCCTCACAGACATGTACATAATATTCCACCCAAACACCAGAGAAAGAATATACTTCTCGCAGCACCTCAAGGAACTTGCGCCAAATCAACCACGTACTGGGACACAAAAAATCTTCAGTATAAAAAAGGATGGAAATTATTTCATGCATTCTATCAAACCACAGCGCATTAAAACTCAATATGAACACCAGAATAAGCCCTACTATCTACAAGAACAAGTGGAGACTAAAACAACACACTACTGAATAATGAATGGGTCAGGGAAGACATAAAGAATAAAATAACAGTTATCATGGAACGGGGCTGGAGAGATAGCCGAGCAGTTAATAGCACCGACTTCTCTGGCAGAAGGGGGAAAAAAGGGGACCCAGGTTCTTTCCCCAATGTTTTCTGGAGATTTCAGAACAAAAATGTCACTAGGGAGAATTATAATAGATAACAGTTTATGACACAAAACCATTTAGATATTATAGATAAACATAATAGAGAAATAATTATATAGTTTATATAATAAAGATAATATGGGCTAGAATAGAAAGTTAATATTAATAAGATCAATACGAATAATAATAAGATTGAGAGCACTAACTGTGATAAAACCAAGGAAAGGTGAGATAAGACTACTGGTTGAAGCCATTAAAAGAAATAGTGACAGAGAAAAAAATTTTTTTCAAAGTGGTTACAATTTCCTCATTGCTAAAAGAATACAAAATAGGGATATTCTGAATTTTTCAAGTTTCTAGTTTTAAAAATTCACTAAGAATGAGAATGAAGCCTGTGTACTTATCCAATCTTGACAGTTAACCCAGAAAGGGCTATATGAAGCCTGAGGACCTCCCTGTCTTAATTGAGGCAAATGACTCAGGAAATAAACTTTCCTGGGTTGAACTGGAAATTAAAGCTCTAAATGTGAATCCAGTGAGCAAGCAAGAAAAGTGTCTACCTTAAATCCACTCTTGCTGGCCAAACATGTAGACTAATGGATTAGAATCTGGCACAAAATGGGCACTCTGTTAAGCGTGTATGGATGAATGTGCCAGTTATCCAAGGAGCAGGTGTTCCCTTTCTATCGAAAGTTGCTGAAGGGGAAAGGCACAAGAACTCAATAATCCTAATTGTTTTAGCTATGCTTTTCGCTGTCAGAGTCCTACCCATATCTATACATGGTAGAAACATTCCGAATTTTTGTCATTGTTTCCAGGTTAGAAGCATTCTCCACTCTCTTCTGACAACATACACTTTTGTTTTGATTCTGCATTCAAGTTTCAACCAGTTTGCTGGCCCTTTCTCATTGTCTCCATGATTCCTTGCTTAGCTACTAAAGAGGATAGAGAGGCTCCACTAATACTTGATGGTATACGGATGCAACAATATCTGACTACCTGCCAGGCATATGGTTTCAGAGTAAATCTCCATTTAGGATGTCTTCCCATGGAAAAACAGTAAGCATGCTAGAAAGTACTGTTTCTTCAGTGTCTGTAATTTCACATCTCCTGTCTAAACCATATATTGTGCTGTGTCTAAACTGTATGTTTTTAGCAATGTCGATTCTGTTGTTTTTTTGTGTGTGTGGGCATACATGTATCTTTCTTGTTCATTTTTCCCAAGGCCCCACTGATGACTGCTGAAACATAACGCATCCCTGCTGTCTTCCTTGTGGCTAATTTTAGATTGCTTTGTTTTTATTTATTTTTATTTATTTTTTTTCACATAATTTATTTTTTTTTACACAAAACTAGACCCGTGTTCCCGCCATTCCCCACCCCGCCAGGCTCATGCATTCTACTACCAAACAGTTTTCATCTCCTTCTCAGTGCTATCTCAATATTCTCACTGGGAATTGACTGTTTTGAGCAGAAGTTACAATCTTTCAGGCAGTTCTTTGATGCAGCCTTTTCTGTTTGTTGTTGTTGTGTTGTTGTTGTTGTTGTTTCCACATGCATTATGACCAACTGCTTTGTGGACAAAAGCTCAGGGGGCCATCACCAGAAATATTTACAACTAGGTCATTGGCACTAGCATTCACAGATGAGGGATACCAATTCGTCGTTGTTTTTTCTGGGACTGATGTCCTCTTTGTTTTTATTACAAATATAATGCCCAATATTTTTGGATTTCACTGTCTACTCTTGGCTTTTGTATTCATTTACTTATCTACCACCCTTCCATTTATTCTTGAAACCTCACATTATTTATTCCAATGCCCCATGGAGATACAGAAAATATGCTCTCTCTGACATGGCTTCTCCTTCTCGCAATTTTTAAAATTTTTTAATGCAATACAAAATTTTCTACAGTTTCTTTTTGACATACAGCTAAATTATATCCCCTCAAGTGTGGTCCATAGCACATGAAAAGGTAAAAATCCTCAGTTTTATAAGTCAAATTACTCAAGACAATACTAATTGTGAGTAAATGTTAGTCAAGTCATAATTGAATAACATTATAAAAAATACCTCTACAGAACTCTTCTAAAGTGTCGAAATTAATGACAAAAACTTATCATAGTTTTAAAGAATTATGTAGAGTGACAATAATTGGCATCCTTAATTGTGTTATGGAAAGAAGTATGATAATAATGGAAAAGCTGATGGAATTTAAAATAAAGTCTAAGGTTTACTAGTACTGCAGCAATCTTAATATCTTAATGTTGATAAATGGGACATTATCATGTAAAATTCTCATACTGCAGAACATGGAAATGTGCTCTCAACTCTATACTTCTGTGTAACATGTCTCTAGTCCTAATGCAAATAAAAATAAACCAAGTCTTGGTGCCGGGCATGGTGGCACACATCTTAATCCCAGGAAACTCCGGGAGGCAGAAGCAAACAGATCTTTTGTGAGTTAAGGCCAACCTTGTACAGTGTGACTTCTCAAAGCAAAAGAAAAAAAGGAACCCTGTCTCAAAAAATGCCCCCCACAAAAAACACTAAATAAATAGCAAATCTAAGGGAAAGAATCAAATATAAATAGGAGAAAGCTGAAGGGATATAATCCACTTGAACTTCAAGTAACTACGCTTGGTCAACATTATTTAAATCAGATAACAGAAAAGTAGTACTAAAAAGGGGGTGGCAGAAAAGGAAATGTAGACAAGAAGATTCAGTGTATCACAAAAAATAACAGAAAAAAAAACTAGAACAAAAGTATGAAACATTTAACACCAGCAACAGATATTTTTTAAGTAAAATGTTAAATTACAAGAAATCCCCATTAAACTCTACTAATATATCAGACTTATCTATTATATGAAATTATATGCATCAGAATCTGACCCAAAGCTGTAAGGCCAGAAAATTTGTTCAAGTTGTTAATCATATATTTTAAGAATTCTCTGATTGTTTCAAATGGAACACTATTATAGACTTGGGACACGAGACACATAGCTAAAATAGTAATGAACACACAACAGAATACTACATGACTATGTAAAAAATGATGACAAACTGAATGACAAAATATTATATGGAAAAAAATTCCAGTGTTACATTCTAAAATTAAAATCAGACCCAAAGTCAAATATAGTTGTCATTTACATAAGAAGGGTGATTCTAATTTTGTAATTTTTGGTACATGGAGTTCTTTGCCATTCTATTTAACAGAAGAAAAATATACTAAAAGAGAAACTTACTCTTTGAAAGACCTCTTTGAAATTTCCTAATTCTGTTTTGAGATAAAAACTCTATAGCAACTTAGATACTTCATTCTCAAGAGCAAGAAATATTTCTCAAGAAACTGAGGGAGGTTGTGTCAGAAAGACTGAGAGGCTAATTTAAAGTTTCTACTTAAATTATATACGTAATTTTATTTACTTATGCTGAGCAACATATGACAAATTTATCAATTTATAATAAATGTTTTTCAAAAATAAATGATTTACATAGGCATATTCAGGAATCAAATTATTCTGAAAACTAGTTAACTAGATTAGTGTCCATTTATTTTCACAGAGTTAGATGTATAAAGTTTCCGTTAAGATTTTTCTGGGGCTGGAGAGATGGCTGCGTTGTTAAGAACACTAAGATGTTCTTGCGAAGACCTAGGTTTCAGTTCCCACAACCACATAGGCCTAAAAAAAACCATCTAATTCCATTTCCAGGGGATTAGAAGCCCATTTTAGATATTGTGGGCAGTGTATGACACAGGTGCTCTTATATACATGTAGGAATACATTCATACATTATAAAATATAAAAATAATAAAGAATTTCATCTTACCTCATTCGGACTTGTTAAGATAAAGAGAATAAATGGCTGGGGAGGATGCAGAGAAAGGAGAATGCTCATTCACTGACGTTAGGATTTAAAACTTGTACACCTCAGTGGAAGCAGTATGGAGAACTCATAAAACTGAAAATGAACTAGGATAAGATCTGGTTATACTACTCCTTGGCTTATACCCAAATGGCTTATCCTACTGTATAGATACTTGTAACTCCATGTTTGTTGTTGCTATATTGAGAGTAGCTAAGATAGTGGAAACAACCTAAGTGTTCCTCAGCTGGTAAGTGGCTAAAAAACAGTGCACATTTACAAAATGGAGTTCGACGCAGCGTAAAGACAAGATAAATACTTGAATTTTGCAGGTAAATGAATGGAACTGGAAACAGTTATACTCAGTGAAGTAACACAGACTCCAAAAGAGAAACAAAAATCAGTTCCACTCATTTGAAGATCCCTAGTGCCAAAATTCTTTTTAATATATTTTATTGATGTTTGTGCATTCATATAGAATTTCTCAGTCCAATTTAGACTCAATTCCTTTCTGTGCCCCCCTACCCCATCCTGAGTCATGCATTCTGCCATTACATTCTTTTGCATCTTTTTTCATCTTTTTAAATGTTTTTATTTTTATGAAGAGGTTTTTATTTTTATTGAAAAAGTTTTTATATTTATGAATGAGTTTATTGTTTTCACAGAGTTTAGTATTTCAGTCATTTCTTTGTCTCAGTCCTGTTTTGTTGTTGTTTGTTTCCTCCAATTTGTATTGTTTCCATAAATAATCATCTATATTTATGTCACACATATATCATAATTACAATGACTGAAAATAAACAGTTAATTCTAAATCATATTTATGAATTCACATTTTCCTTTTATATTGTATGATTACTCTAAAATATGCATACACTTCCCCCTCCAAATATATCCAAATTATAAAATAACTGAAATAATTGGTTAGGTTAATTCTAGAACACATTAATAAGTGATTCACATTATAAGAGCACAGTTGCTTTTGCTTTTCAAGTAGAGATTTGGTGCTAGGCATCCACAAATGAGGGAAACCATTCATCATTTGGTTTTTCTGGGACTGTTACTGTCACTTAGGCATAATGGTTCAGTTCCATTCCATTTACCTGCAAAGATCATGATTGTCATCTTTCTGCTTACTGCTGAATAGAACTCATCACGGTGTAGATGTACCGGCACTTTTCTTCATCCACTAATTGGTTGAGGGGCACTTGGTTGTCTTCCAGCTCTTTGCTATTGTGAACAGAGCTAGCATAAATTAGATGTGCATGTATCTCTAGTAGGATGTGTCTTGTGGGTATATACCCAGGAGTGTTATGACTGGGACCTGTGGTAGGCTCATTTTGAGTCTTTTAAGGTTCTCCCCACACTGCTTTCCATAGTATTTGTACGAGTTTTTCATTCCCAGCAGCAGTGGATAAGTGGTCCTCTTTCCCTACAACCTCTCCATCATTTGGTACCTTTCATTTTCTTGATCATAGCAAGTCTTATCAGAGTGAGATGATATCTTAAGTGGTTTAATTTGCATTTCCTTAATTATTAGAGATGTTGAACACTTTTTAAGATGTCCTCAGCCATCTTTATTTCCTCACTTGTGAAATCTCTATTCAGCTCTTTACTCCATCCTTGAGTGAGGTTTTTTGGTATTTATATATTCTGGAAGTTAATGCCTCTGGCATATATCACTGGTGAAGGTTTCATCCCAATCTGTAGGTTTCTCTTCAATTCCTTGATTGTTTTTTTCATTGTGCAGAAGCTTTTGAGGTTAATGAGGTCCCACTTATCAATTGTTGACATTTTCTGTGCAGCTGCTGTCTGATTTAGAAAGTTTCTTCCTATGCCTATGTCTTCTTAGGTATTGCCAACATTTTCTTTATCACCTTCAGAGTTTTGGGTTTCACATTGAGTCTTTGACCCATTTGGAGATGATTTTGTACAGGATGAAAGGTAGGGGTTTAATTTTATCTTCTATAAGTGCCTGATCCAGCTTGCCAACACAATTTGCTGAAGATGCTGTTTTCCTCCATTGGGTTCTTCTTGGCTTCTTGTCAATATGAGGTGGGTGAAATTGTATCTGCTCAAATTTGGATCTTCAGTTTTGTTCCATTGATGTACAGGTTTGTTTTTGTGCCAGTACAAGCTGTTTTTATGATATAGCCCTGTAATACAGCTTGAAATTTGGTATAGGTAATTCCCTGTATTTCTCTTTTTGCTCAAGTTGCTTTGGCTATTTGGTCTTTTTGTTTTTCCATAGAATTTAAGGATGTTTTTTTCCAATCTGTGAAAACCTGGAGATTTTAATGGGATTAAATTGAATCTTTATATTAATTTGAGTAGAAGAAATTTTACTATATTAATTTTCCTTTTTAATGTTTATTTTATTTTATTATTTTTTTATGTATGGAATGTACTGTCTGCATGTAGGTTTGTGCACCTGTGTCATGCAATGCTGAGGAGGTCAGAAGAGGGTGTAGGATTCCCCTGGAACTGGAGTTATCCTGGAATTGGAGTTACACACGTACAGAGAACACTATGCAATCTGACAGAGAAGATATTTAATCAATGTTTCAACTCTAGCTCCAAGGCCTAATACAACAACACTAACTGACACAGCAAATTATATATATATGATATATATATATATATATATCTATATATAGTATGAAGAGAGACGAGAGAGAGCATGAGAGAGAGAGAGAGAGAATATGCTAACCATCACTCATCGAAGAAGGTTCTTTTGCAACTGATGAGGACTACAGAGTTGCACACCTGGCCATACACATAGATTATGAAATGCCCGACCCTAGGTGACACATGTATAATGGAACCTCTACACCTAAGGCTCATTGAACATAGTGAAACAAGAGTTAGATAGAATACTAATACTAATGCCTCTCTCAACTCTCATCATTGAAGCTCCCTCATGCAACAGAGGGCCATAAATACAAAAGGACAGAAACCCAAAGAATACAGAATAAGATTCTAGAGAATGTGTGTCCTTGGACAGAAATCCTGTATTAAACTTGACCCACCCAGTGTTACACCAACTCTGGTGTCATCTGTGTAACAACGGATGAAGAGATAAGAACCTTGCGAGGTTAATAATAATAAGACTCAGTCCTTTAAGCAGAAAGCTACATCTAATAAAGCTAGTAAGATAAAGTTTAGTTACAGTTATACATATTAAAGTGTAACACTTAGTTAGAGGCACATGGCGGGGATTTCTCCTTTAAGGAAAACACTGTAATTTATGAAGAGCTGAAAGGCCCCCTTTCTCAGGCTTGTAGCTTAAATCACAACCTAGAGATAACAACAGCCTTGAGAAAGCTCTAGCCCCTGGAAGGATGAGAAACACTAATTGGAACTTCAAAAGAGACAAAGACTGCTAATGGCTTCTGATTCTAAGACTGCTCTTTTATTGCTTATCAAGACAGTGTGAGCAGTAAAATCTTTCATTGATGTACACATTTATCTAAAAGCTGGCCTTGCAGCCCAGGTGCGAGCTGCTAAGGCAATAAACCCTGTGCTCCCGAGGATATGCAAATCCCCTGCCTGTCACCTCGGCCCTTCCCCCCTCCTGCCTGTTTCGCCAGCTGCTTTGCTTGTCGTTTTGCCCGCCTATAAAAACTTAACTTGGTTTCAGTAAAGGTGCACTAGATCCAAAACTCTCTCTGGTGTCACTTCCAGTTATTTTTCACCTGAATCTGTGCCCTCCTGTACAAGACTTTGATTTTCCCACAGGTGAAAGATATCCCGACTGGGTGGCTTGTGTCCGCTGGGGCCTCGAACAGGGACCCTTGTACAGGTAAACTTTCCTTTCTCTTTCTCTTTTTTCCCCGGTAATGGATAAGGCCCTCGCCAGAGTGCCACAGACTCGCCGGGAAAGGGTGACCAGTTACGAGCGAGGAGGCAAATTATGGGGCATAACGAATCAAGACAAGAGCAAATGTTTCTTTCCAATATGCTCTGTCAGGATCTCATAAGACATATTAAGAAAACAGGGACGATACAGCACTTTATAAAAGCCTGTATAGATGCCTCTCCAGCTGTAGTCCAAGGGATGACTTATGCTGCAGCCATAAGAGGTGGGATGCACAGTGCCAAAGTAAAAAAGACATATGAAGGAGGAAGAAGGTCCTCCGTTTCCACATGTTTTAAATGTGGAAAAACAAGATATATACAAAGAGCCTCCTCGAGAAGGAAGAAACTAGACAGACATTAGACAAATGATTTATTTTTAAGGGATCTTAAGGAGTCATTCAGGATGTGAAGAATTAAAGTTGAGAAAAAGAACCTTAAGAAATTCTTTACCTTCATTCCATGCCAGATCTAAAAGAGCCTGCCCCAAAACTGTGCCTAGGACAAACCCCCCTCTCTCCTGCACAGGCAAACATGCACACAAAGGGCCCATGCTGCAAATTCCAAGCAGCTGGAGCTGCTACTGCTCCACTCCCCCAGAAATACAAAATCCATCATAGTGAAATCCCAGACAGCTGACCCTCCTTAACTTAATTGTTAATTAGGGTAAAACAGACATTTAGTAAATCAATCTAACATTTGGTGGCTTTGAGTACAAAAGTGTTTTAATAAAGTGTCTTAAACTCCAAATAATTATGTGTAAATGTAACAATACAAAATTAATCATTCCACAGCCCTACACAGCCAAGGTGTGCAATAAATCAAAGAACTACAAACTTTCTATACCCTGACATCAAGTCATTAGATAAGATTTAAAAAGAAAAAAGTAAATCTCTCATTATATTAAGTCATATATCTATGCAAGTTCTCTGTGTGTTAAGTGTTCTCTCATGTGTCTGAGATTTGTGCCATGTGTGTTCTTCTGTGTTGGTTTCTGTTAAAAGTGGCCACTTCAAAGTTCTTTCATTCTCTGTTGTGCACATAAGTTAAGTTTACTTTTGGCATGTCTCTTAAACTTTTTCAAAGGCCTAATTTAAACCCAGGTTCCTAAGTTCCTACAAAAAATTCTAAACTGGTTTTCTAAAGGTTTTATTTGTTATCTGCTAAGACTGGAATTGATCTACAAATTAAACTGTTTTAAAGTTACAAGTGTTCTATCTTCAGTTTCCTTTCAAGCTGCTTTACAACAAAGTATGTGAGTTTATTCAATACAACCACTAGGATAAAAATCTCTTACATAGATGTATGGATAAATTACATATCTATGTGGGTGATACTGTTAACAGCTCTGTAACAACATATTAAAAATCTATCAGACCATCGATGGACAGTATATGGTGTTTTTTCCAATGTGTGTATATCTATATATGATAACAATATATGTCTATGCCTCTGTTCAGTACAACTTTTATAAATTGCGATCACCAAAACTAAGTTCTAAAAACTTGTGTATAAGTGTGACTATAAAGTACTAATCACTTTTATAGACTCTATTTTACACTTAAACTAAAACATACCTTTTGTCTTCCTTGGATGTGTTGCAGGTCTAGTCTTTAATTTCTTGTATGTTTTATTGTGACTTCCTGTTGGTACATTAACTTCTGTAACTCTGCTATATATTTATTATTCTTGACATATGTCACTTTTAACATTTTTTTTAATTTTTTTTATTATTTATTAATTTTATTTATTTCTGTATGTGTACGAATGTACTGTCTGCATGCAAGTCTGTGCACCCGTGTCGTGCAATGCCGCGGAGGTCAGAAGAGGGTGTCGGATTCCCCTGGAACTGGAGTTCTCCTGGAATTGGAGTTTCAGACGGCTCTCGGCCGCCATGTGGGCGCTGGGGATCGAACCCGGGTCCTCTGCAAGAGCGGTCGGCGCTCTTAACCGCTAGGCCATCTCTCCAGCCCCACTTTTAACATTTTTAAGAAAAATTAGGTTTCATTTCTAGAAACAACATGAGAAAGTCCGAGTGAAACCAATTCTGGTAAGCTTGATATTGTTGTTAATTATCAGTAGTAACTGTTATTGATGGTTACAGTTATTGTATTAAATATAATTATTAATAAATTGATAAAAATTAAGTCAAATGATAAATTTCATTATTGGCTACTATTATATGACAATTATTAATAATAATCATAATGGATTATATAACTAATGAATGTTTAATAGTAATTATTGATAATAATTAATAATGGGTATAGTCATTGTAATTAAAAATAATTATTATTCTTCCAAAGTCCTAATAGTAAGACAACATGGATCATTCCAAAGCTACAAACAACTTTGGCCTGTCTACTTTAAAATGGATTTTTTCTCTTACAGGTCAACCTAAAAAATTTTCTTATGTATGTATGGTGTAGTATGTATGTATGTGCGTGCACATGTGGATAGATGAGTGTACTTTTATATTCTAAGTAATATATGTTTACAGCCAAAACATAGTTCAATTTCAACAAAGTTATGGGTTATCTATAAAAATTTAAAGTAATGGATCTACACTGCACTGGTTACACTCTTTCAACAAAGATGCAACCAGGTTTTCATTGTATTAAAATGTTAATAAGTTTTTCGATATTTACCAATAAAAAGTAAAAAAATACATAAAAAAATCAACATGGTAATGATGGTAACAACTTCTCATGGGACATATCTAGCCAATCTTTAATTAACTAATGGATATAAAAACTGTAAAAAATTTTTTTATTAAGAACTAGATATTAAAAAATCCTTAAAGTAGGTTTTCATGCCAGGCCTAGAAAAGGCCAAAAACTTGTAAAAAGATAGCTATTATAATCCACCTTGTAAGGTTTACAGTTTAAAATGGTAATACATTTAAACTGAATAAAAATATAAGATGTTAATTGTTTTATTTGTAATCTGTGTTTAATTTCCAACAATGGCTTTGGGGTTAAGGCACACAAATGGTCTCTGTAATTTTCTGTGTTATACAGTATCACCTTGTAACATTTTTCCTTTACTTGTAGGATAATTTAAATAAATTAAGTCTGAGTTCACTTCCCAAATAAACATACAGTCAAGGATAAACTATTTGGGTAAATTTGATGAAAACTTACACCTTGGTTCCTGTTTATGGGTATTTGTAATACAATTTATTCATCTATTGATCAAAAAAGAGGGAGGTGGTATAATGTTCCCTCTATATTCCAAGCCTTTTGATAAATTTTTAATTTTAACCTCTTAAAACTAACAATAGAAGGAGATTTGTATGTTCCCACAGGTAAAAACACCAACCTAAATGCCTAAAAACACAGTCTTTGGCTATGCAAGATGGACTAAAAAATGCCAACAGAGAGGCTGACCCATCTAAACATTAAAGAAAAAGAAACCTCAGACTGCCTGAATCACAGATACTGAACATCTCTCTAAATTGTATTTGGGATAACTGTTTATAATATGGTCTAATGAGGTTTACCTTCCAGATACTGAAAAACCTTCCTACCTCTCACCTTTATACAAAAAGGAAAAATATGATGGTAATGAAGTCATTCCCCACCTGTAAATTGGAGCCAACTATTATAGTGGTAAATTCTTATAAAACAGGTATAACTGCCTTCTTTAATTGACTGATAAACATAAAACTGTAAAAACATAATTCTCTATCTAAAGCCAAATATAAAAATAATTCATAATAACTCATGGCTGGTGCCATAAGCTTATTTTCTCTAATGGTTAAAAAATTATATAAGCCACAGTAAAAACTTGTCATCTTTTATAGACAAACCACAGTTTGTAGATTAACATACCATTCATACATCTATGTCTATGCTGACAGCTTACCTTGCCATAATAATGTTGTTTAAATGCCTGTACATTTAATTGTTTGTGCTTTGTTAGTAGGATTAAAAAGTTACCCTGGATGAACTGTCAATCCATGAAGAAAAACAGCCTAAACAGACTAGAGTCCAAAGTGACATCTCCACAAATAGCAGACTGCTTTGGTTCTCACCCACCTGTGCCCCTCTCCCAAAGCCTACAGAACAACTTGCGGAAGAGGAGGCATGGTAGAATGTAAGGGCTATGGAGAAATTGGGGTAAATCATAAGACTACAACAATATGGACTGGATTCTTAATTGATCAACATGCTTGTGCATACAAGCTTCTCCAATTGCACTATATAAACCTTTGGTTCTTCAAAATATGAACATATATACTTACAAATTGGGTTTACATGAATGTTACTCACATTCATTACTTATACTTGACAATCACCTTTCTTCGTGGTTAGGATTTTTGGATACTAATTCGCCTTAGTGTAAAAGTAAACTTTATAGCCCAATTAATTAAAGCCCGCCATAACATATGGTAAAAGCTATTGGATGTATGTGCCAAAACCCCCTCTCTTTCATCCAGTGGGCTGGATGGATCCTGATTACATTAAGGAGTTAGCTAATGACACGCATTTCCTGGGTGGCTTTCAAGATTTTGATCAAAGGCCCAATAGTTCAAGCCTTTTTTAACTTTGTGGGCAGATCAGATTCCCTTCCCATTTGTCTTGCATTCAAAGGAACAGTGCCCCTTGGATGCTTGCCTGTAAATTACAGAACATTTCTTACTGATACTCCTGATCTGGCCTCTGAAGGTAAAAGATTAATATGGCAATTGCAATTACTTACTTTGGGATCTACTTACAACAATGAAACTTTTCAAATTGCTCCTTTTATGCCTTTGCCAGTCTGCACACAGCGCTATAGAGATATGGATCAATTTTGGGAAGGTAGTGTCACAAAAAAACCCCATTGGCTTACGTGTGGATTTCCACACTCAACTACTAAATATTTACCTAAAGGTTCTAATCTGGAGATTTGGGATTTTTCTTCTGGAAGTTATGATTATACACAATATTTTAACAATAATGCAAAAAAATTAATAATTATGCTGCCCCAGGAATGGGACTAAAGTTACAAAGAATCCTGGAAATGTTGAGCCTGTTAGGGTAGCTAAAGATCCTCTAAAGAACTCTACCGTGGCTCATTATGATATTTTTAGGTTGGCTGCTAGTGCAAATATAATTTTACAAAAGAAACCCAGGGAAAAGAAATCTACACCTCTTGCAACCCACGCTTGTGTATCTTATCCATTTGCTATATTATTGGGCCACTCTCCTGAAGTCAATATCACTCACGCTGGTAATTCTTATCTCATTAATTGCACTGCCTGTAAACTGACTGATTGCATAAATTCAGGCCTGGATAAAACTACTGCTGTTATGATCTTGGTAAAAAGACCCCCTTATGTAATGCTACCGGTGGATTTACAACAAGATGCTTGGTATGATAACACTGCTCTACATGCCTTGGAGAAATTAAATGCACTTATTAGGCCCAAGAGATTTATAGCAGGAATTATACTTGGTATCTCAGCTCTGATTGCTATATTAACTACTTTTGCTCTCTCGACCTCGGCCTTAGTAAAAGAAATACACACTGTTCATTTCGTAAACGAAATGAATAAAAATATTTCTGTTGCATTATCAGAACAATCCATTATTGATAAAAAATTGGAGTCAAAAATAAATGCCTTGGAAGAAGTTGTCCTGGCCTTGGGACAAGACATAGCTAATATTAAAACTAGGATGGAGACCCGGCGCCATGCTGCCTTCCAGTATATCTGTGTTACACCCCTCCCTTACAATGCTTCAGAACAATGGAATAAAGTAAAAAATCATTTACAAGGAGCCTGGAAGGACACTGACATTACTCACAATTTGGACGATCTTCAAAAAGTTATTGCTGCTTTAAGCAGGGCACATGTAGATGATGATAAGTTAGACTCTCTAGCCAGTGAGTTACAATCAGGCATTAAAGCTTTAAAACCTTTAGACTGGACCCAATATTTCATTCTTATAGGGATCACTTTTTTCCTTATTGTCATGGTTGTGCTCCTCATTCCTTGTCTCTTCAGACTTGTGCTTAGTTCCATTCACTCAGTTCAGCGTGACGTTATTGAAATGCGTCTTAAAAAAAAAACAACGGGGGAATGTCACACCAACTCTGGTGTCGTCTGTGTAACAATGGACGAGGAGATAAGAACCTTGTGAGGTTAAGCTCCCTGGTGGTCAGTGACAGAGTATCTGGTCTCAGCTTCTAAGATCATGATGCATTACAAAGATGTTATGCTTCATGAGTGTTGGACTTTGTACATTGTCTTTTGACTCTCTTCCCTAGCTCAGCACAACCTCAGTCCTAGACAAGGGACAGTTAAAAATGTTTAAAAACAATTCAGGCAAACAGAAGCCTCATGAACCTAAGTAAAATCATACAGAGATACAACATTTAAAGGCTCCTTTGTCCTAAAAGTCCCCACAAGTATATTGTAGACATTACACTAAGTGAGATCATAGGTTAGTTACTAATAATAAAAGTGCCCTTCCAAACTTAATAATAATAAGACTCAGTCCTTTAAGCAGAAAGCTACATCTAATAAAGCTAGTAAGATAAAGTTTAGTTACAGTTATACATATTAAAGTGTAACACTTAGTTAGAGGCACATGGTGGGGATTTCTCCTTTAAGAAAAACACTGTGTAATTTATGAAGTGCTGAAAGGCCCCATTTCTCAGGCTTGTAGCTTAAATCACAACCTAGAGATAACAACAGCCTTGAGAAAGCTCTAGCCCCTGGAAGGATGAGAAACACTAATTGGAACTTCAAAAGAGATAAAGACTGCTAATGGCTTGTGATTCTTAAGACTGCTGTTTTATTGCTTATCAAGACAGTGTAGCAGTAAAAACTTTCATTGATGTACAATTTATCTAAAAGTTGGCCTTGCAGCCCAGGTGCGAGCTGCTAAGGCAATAAACCCTGTGCTCCCGAGGATATGCAAATCCCCTGCCTGCACCTCGACCCTTCCCTCCTCCCTGTTTCGCCAGTTGCTTTGCTTGTCGTTTTTCCCGCCTATAAAAACTTAACTTGATTTCAGTAAAGGTGCACTAGATCCAAAACTCTCTCTGGTGTGACTTCCAGTTATTTTTCGCCTGAATCTGTGCCCTCCTGTACAAGACCTTGATTTTCCCACAGGTGAAAGATATCCCGACTGGGTGGCTTGTGGCAACCCAGCACTCAGGGACTATTGAGAAAGAGAGGTGAAAAGATTGGGAGAGCCAAGGGAGGAGGTACATGATCTTATGGAAACAGAGTCTTAAAGTCCCTGGGACCTTGCTTTTAAGAACCTAAAGAAATTGTATTAGCATGCACAAGACCCATGTGTAGGTTTAGATCAGAAGTCTGAAAAAAATAAAATTGTAACAAAACATGAGTTTTTCTGTGCCTGCCCACAATATTGCTTGAAGAAAAATCAGTTTGCTAAAAGTTTTCCCCCTCATTATCACAATATGTAATTTTAGAAGAGTATTCATAAAATACTATTTATTTAGAGTGGCTGGTGATCCTTGCATTCTGCTTTGTAGAGACTTAATACAATGCAGATATATATATAATATATAGATAATATATAATATATAGATATATATATATATATATAATCTCCAACTGGATCCATGACCATAAAAAAGAAAACACAAGCTCAATCTGTCTTCTTGAGAAAAATCAAAAGATGTTTTTCTCCAGTATTGATATCTGTATAGCAAGGATTCCAAGCCAGCAAGTAACAATTGCCCCCATTTGCTGTACAGAAGCCAAGATGTTTTTAATGTACTCACATAGCAGAGAATGGAGACAGAAATTTAGTATAAATCAGAAAAATGGAAATTATGATCTCTTCCATGAGCCCGAAGAAGTGCTCCCTTCTAGTGAACCTGTGGCATTGGTTTTCTCCCACGTCCCTAGAACTGCAGGCCCATCCTATGACCTGGAGCTGTAGTAGTCTTCCATGAGCTAGAAACTGTGGTTGTCTCCTATGAATTTGAGGTGTAGTCTCCTCCTGTAAACCTGAAGCTCTGATCCCCTCCTGTGAACAAGGAGCTGTAGCTCCTCCCGTTAACCTGCAGCCATGATCCTCTCCCATGGCCTGGAGTTGTGGTCCCCTCCTGTGAACCTGGAGCTATGGTCATCTCTTTTGAGCTAGAGCTATAGTTATCTCGTGGTGGCCAGGTATTTGGTCTCTAAATGTTGAGCTGTTGTTCATTCCCATGAACATGGAGTTCTTGTCCCCTCCCATGACCCTGAACTATGTTCGCCTCCTGTGATCCCCTCTCATGAGTCCAAGTTGTAATCCCCTCCTGTGACCTGGAGCTGTGGCCTCTCCCATGGACTGAAGTTGTGGTAGCCTCCTGTGAACCTCCAACATTGGTTCCATCCCATGACCTGGAATAGTTGTCCCCTCTAGTGAACTTGAAGTTGTGGGTTCCTCTTGTGCGTTTGAATTGGTTCACTGCTCTGTGTTGGAGCTGTGGTCTCCTCCTGCGAACATGGAGCTGTGGCTCCCTCCTGTGAGATGGAATTCTGGCCTCCTCACATGACCCTGGTGCTTTGTTCTCTTCCCATGAACCAGAGCTGTTATCTTCTCCTTTATAATTAGAGCTGTGTTTTCTTCCTGAGTGTTGGATTTGTGGTCCCCTTATGTGAGCTGGAGCTATGGTTCCCTTATGTGAGCTGGACCTGTCGTCTCCTATGAACCTGGAGCTATGGTGACCTCCTGTGAGCTGAAATTATGGTCCTTTCCAGTAAACCTGGAACACTATTTCCCTCCTGTGGCACATCCTGGAGATGGGCTCCCCATCTTGAGTTGAAGTTGTGGTCCCTTCCCATAAGCCTGGTCCACACATTGGTCCCCAACTGTGAGCTATAGTTGTATGTTTCTTTGGTTGTTGTCTCATGGTAGAGCAGAGTAGAGGATGGAGGACTTCCCAATGTTGGGCACCCTTTTTCAGCCTTCTGTGAGTGACTGCAATCCTGACCCTCTCCCCTATGGTCCCAGGTTGTGAATGAAAGTGGCTTTGCCTCTGAGTTGGACTTAATATGGGAATGGGGAAGTTTCTGTTATATTCAGAATCTAGTCTCTGGAGAACTGATTCTCAATAATGGACTTCCCACCTCCCTTGAGGGTCAGCTACAGTCTTGACTCCACACATGGTCCTCAGCACCCAGGCCTTGACACTGGACATTTCTCATTCCCAGGCACCAAGAGCTTTTCCATAATTTTTCTTATTCAGTAAACCTTCACCTGTGCCCTACAGAAAAATTAAATCACACAAATGAAATTTTAGATAAAAATCATAATCTAGGAAATAAAAAAGCAAAAAACCCCACAAGAGTTGGTGCTATATAGCTTAGAGGTACAGCATTAGATAAATGAAGGCCTAGGGTTCAATCACCAGTGGGATGTGGAGGTGAGGTTTGAGGAAATCATCTATTCCAAGAGCTGGAAATTGTGGTCTAGCATTCGCAAGATTCTAGGCTGTACCACACAAAATAAATATTCTAATTTTGCAGAATATTATCATTTGAGAACACTGATTAAATTTCCCTAGAACTGTTCTCTCAAAAATGTTTCAATAAACAAAATGAAACTAAACAAACGACAAAGCTTGAGGAAGAGTAGTATGCGTGAAATACGTTGTATGAAACTCCAAAAGAATCAATACAACTACTAAAGAAACAACCAGAAAAAAACAAAATAATATGTTTTCAAAAAATTCAAATTCCATAGAATGATCGCTAATAAAAATGACATGGAAGAACTTCTAGACTAATGATTCAAAAGAATGATTAGTGCTATTGTCAAACAAGTCAAAGAAGACAAAGGTAAGTAAAATGATGAATGAAAAAAGGAAATCAACTTAAGCCATGAAAATATAATTCAAAGTGCTGAAAAAACCCACTGAAATGATGCTGGAAATGAAAATCTCAATAGATTAATAAAATCTTTAGCTTCACCAACAAAAGAAATCATGTGGAACACATAGCATCAAGGATGGAAGGCAAAGTAGAGGAAATATTTGAATCTTTAAAAGACTGTAAGACTAAATGCACAAAGCTTCAATAAAACATTGGCTTAAAAATAAAAAATATAGGGGGCTGGAGAGATGGCCTAGTGGTAAAGAGCACCAACTGCTCTTGCAGAGGACACGGGTTCGATCCCCAGCTCCCACATGGTGGCTGAGAACCCTCTTTAACTCCAGATCCAGGAGAATACGACACCCTTTTCTAATCCATGGGTGCGACATGGGTGCACAAACCTACATGCAGACAGTACATTCATACATATAAAAAAATTAAAAATAAATAAATAAATAAAAAATAAAAGTCTGTGAGACTTTTAAAAGTTGGATTGTTCTATCTTGTGATGATATTAAAATGAGATCTTAAGGACAATAGATAAAATGGTATCAATTATAATGATGTACTGGTGTATCAAGTTGACAAAACGTCAATAGTTTTGTTAACATGGCACAAACCCAACCTTCCTGGGAAGAGAGAACATCAACTGAGGAATTTTCCAGGATCAGATTTGCATTTGGGCAAGTTGGCTAGGCATTTTATTAATTGTTAACTGATGCAGGAGGGTCCACCACATTGTGGGCAATACAATCACTGGGGAGGCTAAGCTGGACTGTATAAGAAAAGTAGTTGAGTGGGCCAGTAAGCAACATTCCTCTATGGTCTCTGCTTCAGTTCTTGCTTCCAGGTTCCTGTCCTGGCTTTTCTCAGTGAAGGACTGGTAAGCTTTAATTCAAGTAAACCATTTCCCCTTCAAGTCTGTTTTATCATTATTTCATTACAGAAACAGAAATCAAACTAGACTCAAAGGATCACTTTTCCTTGGAGTCCGGGAGTGGCCCCTGGTGTCTTAATCATTCCCCAGTGGATGACCACACTTTTATGCCCATATGAGCATCACTAATTTGGCTTAGTTGGTTTTGAAGAAAAAAAGAGACATGAAGTTGGAAGGGAGATAGGAGATATTTTAGAGGATGTGGCAGAGCTGTAAGGAGATAGTGAGGGATGGTTATGACCTGGATATATGCATACATTTATGAAATATCCAAATAAATAAGTAAATAAATAAGAAGAAAATATTTAAGTTGGGAAGGGTATGGATTATTCAGGAGGAGATGGATAGGGATATTGTGGTAAGTATGATCAAAATACATTTTATTTGTATATGAGTTTCTTAAGGAATAAATATATATTTAGGGGAATGTGACAGAATTTGGAAAACAACTAATAAACTTAGCGATGGGCAAATGACTTTAACATTTTGAGGAAATAAAAACTTATTCAACAGTTTAAAAGATGTCAATTTCTTCCTAGGTGGGGAGAGTTGCTTTTACTCTTGTACAAAAGTTTAAAAATGTCTATTAGAGTACATATGGTAGCTGCATAACCAGAGTACATATGGTAGCTGCATAACCAGAGAACATATGGTAGCTGCATAACCACAGAGTTGCACTCATGCTGTCAGGTCTCTAAATTGTATTCCTTTTCTTGCTTTATGATTTTGGAACTGAATCTCAGGTGTCAAAATATTAAAATGCATAAGTAGAAAACACTTTAAAGATGCTTCAGGAAAGATTCTTCTTTTTTATGAACATCTTCTGATTTTACTGGCATATAATCCCAGTGGCATAAAAATGACATGCAACAACATGGCCTCTAGGGATTGTTCTTTTTTTTCCCAACAATATCCTATGGGTTTCTATTAACAAGCTATGATCCATCTGTCCATCAGCCCTATAGTTAAGATACTTGACAGTGTAGTTTTATTTATTTATTTATTTATTTATTTATTTATTTATTTATTTATTTATTCATTCATTCATTCATTCATTCTTGAGCATTTCATACAAAATATTTTGTACATATTCATCTCTGTTTCTCAGTTTCTTCAAGATCCACTCCCCTGTCCTAGTTCACCTAACTTTGTGTCCTTTTTCTAACCCATTAATTCTAATTTTGCTGGCCATATTCTCTTGTGTTTTGGGGTCATCTACTAGAGCGTGGAGATCCCTATGTCTATCAAACACAGTTTCCTTGTGATCACCCATGGCCTTTTGCTCTTAAGATATTTCTGACATTTCCTATTTTCTTCTCATTGACCTTTTGCAAGTCACCACCTGCTACAAAAAGAAGCTTCTCTGATGAAGTTTGAGAGATGAAAGAATATGTAGGTGTAACAAGTCATTTGGAGACAGTTTTATACTAAGTCTGTTGGAGATTAGGATGGCATATCTTAAGTCAAGTTGAACCTGAAACTTTAAAGATCAGGCTGCTGCTTTTTGCTGGTTGGGGAAGGCACTGAAAACAGTTTCTCAAGACCCTGTCAGGTGGAACACCTCAACGGCAAGCAAAAAAATTTAGCCTAGTTAAAAGTTTATAGATTTCCTTGTTCTGAGGTAAATATCTTGATTTATGACCCTCAGCTCTCAGAAAGAAAGACATCAAATTGTACCTGGGAACCTTGCATGAATGTAGTTTTGTATGCAGTCAGATTGTACTCTGGAAACTTGCACAAAGACTACAAATTCAGTTTTGCACATAGACACAAACTCTTTTTCTATATAACCTTACAAAACTGGACATTAAATCACTCACTGCAAATGACTTGGGTTCCAGGATCTTTGCATTGCACCACTGACCTCACCTTCCCAGGAGTGAGGACCCCACAAATAGCAGAAACCTGAATATGTCCATTTAGAAGAATGATGGTAGTTTCCTTGGGGTCTACAACTTCTTTAACCACTGGTTCTAGGCCCAGAAAATGGTAGTAACCTATGGGTTCCATCTTATGAATACAGCCTTAAATCCAATTAGGAAAATATTAGTTTACTTCCATAATCCTCATTCTACTATTCAATTAATGAGCATGTCTTGCCATGGCTAGTTCTTATATAGCACATAAAGTGGAGAGTTGAATAAGATTGACGATCCCTTTTCTCCTCCAGTAACGTATCACACCTTCCAGCACTATGAAAGCTAGCCAGTATGGGTGGCGATTCCAGGTCTACCCCAGGTTCTTCATGGTCTATCACTTAAGTATGCAATATTTTCAGCAATAGGGTCTTTCCATTAAGTTCTGGAGGGTAATTAAGAGCAGTGACAATGGTTATTAATGTTTGAGGATCTATGTTCTCCCTTGCCCAATAAGTCCAAAGGAGGGAAGCCTATTACATGGAATTTGACATTTTATTTGTTAGTTTGTGGTGCCTGGTAGGAAATTATCACCACACTATACAGCAATTCCATTTAAACTATTTTTATATTCATATATGCACACATATGTATATATTTTAGAAAGCTTCTAGAGAATTATGTTTCCATTAACATTTAGAAATGTATTTAGCATTAGTGATCTCTACCTATACACTTCCCACTACCCTTCCCTCCTATCTCCACCACTTTCTGTTCCATTATCATCCTTTCTTTTATATCATTATGTTCAATTGTTCCACCTTTGAAAATTTTCACCCTCTATGGCTATTTCAAATGAAACAGACATATCTAAAGATTCAAAGATAACCTCCACACATGAAAGCGTGTGATGTTTGTCTTTCTGCATTTGGTTTACCTCACTTAGGACAATGGTTTCCAGCTCCAGTCATTTACTTGTTATCTATTACTGTGATAAAACAATGTAACTACCAATGTTTTATTCCATCATTTTTAGAGTTTTGGGGTTCATATTGAGTTCTTTGATCCATTTGCAGTTGAGTTTTGTACAGAGTAAGAGGTAGGGGTTTAGTTTCATTCTTCTACAAGTGGTGATCCAATAGTGCCAACACCTTTTGCTGAAGACGCTGCCTTTCTTCCACTGAGTCTTCTTGGGCCCTTTGCCAAATATGAGGTGGTTAAAATTGCATGTGAGCAGATTTGGATCTTCAGTTTTGTTCCTTTGATCTACAGGTCAGTTTTTGTGCCAATACCAGGCTGTTTTTAGGACTATAGCTCTGTAATATAGTTTGAAGTCTGGTATGGTAATTACCCCCCCCATATTCCTCTTTTTCCTCAGGGTGGATTTGGTTATCTGGGGTCTTTTGTTTTTCCACATGCACTTTAAAGATTTTTCTAGGTCTGTGAGGAAGCTCATGGAGATTTTAATTGGGATAAAATCTCTATATTACTTAGGGCAGGATGGTCATTTTTACTATATTAATTATTCCAATCTATGAGCATGGGAGTTCCTTCCATCTTCTGGTATCTTCTTTAATCTCCTTCTTGATGGATTTAAAAATGTCATTGTAGAGATTTTTAGTATCTTTGGTCAGGTTTATTTCTATTCATTTTATTTTTTGAAGGCTATTGTGAATGGGAAGATGTCCTTGTATCCTTTCCCCAGTTGTTTGGTTATTGCTATAAAGAAAAACTACTGTTTTTTCTATGTTAATTTTGTATCTTGACACTTTACTGAAACTGTTAATTATTTCTAGAAGTTTTCTGGTGGAGTAATTTAAAATGAGCATTTTATTCTTTCAAAAATATCAGTTTTTTTTTATTTAATGTGATATGCATGCATGTGTGTGCCCGTCTATGTGTGTGTGTGTGTTTGTGTTTGTCTCTCTGTGTGTGTGTGTGTGTGTGTGTGTGTGTGTATGGCCATGTGTGCATAGCACATGTGTACAAGTCAGAGGACAATTTGCAGGGGTCATCCATGGAGATTACAAGAATAAAACTTATTCAGTCAGGTTCGGTGGCAAGCACCTTACTGATACATCTCAGCGGCCCAATTAGATTTTTTTCTTTTTAAAATGTTTACACATTTATTTATTTTTCTTGCCTTATGAGACATTGTCTCCCTGTATCACACCTGCTCTGGAACTCACTATGTAGACAAAGCTTGCCCCTAGCTCACAGAGATCCATCTGTTTCTGCTTACTGTGTCTAGGTAATATAGATGTGCACCATTACACCTAGCTTTGCTGTTCTATTTTTAAGGTCATACTTCATTTTATGTATTGAAATACATTTGTATATTAAATGACACTATCTGTATTAGTCACTTTTCTGTTGCTGTGATAAAACACCATGACCAAAGGAACTTATAAAAGGAAGAGTTTATTTGAACTTACGATTGACGGTTCCAGGGAATTAGAGTCCATTGTGGTGGGAGGCATGGCGGCTGGAGCTGGAGAAGAAGCCGAGGGTCGCATCTCACAATGAGCACAGGAAGCCAAGAGAGAGAGCAACTGTAGACTATGAGGCTTGTTAAACTCACTAAGCCTGCCCCCAATAACGTACTTCCTCTGGCATGACCACACCCTCTAAGACCTCCAAAAACAGTGCCACCAACTGGAGAAAAATGTCTGAATACTTACAGCCTATGGGGGACACTCATTCAAACCACCACACTATCATTAAATGGTTTGATAAAGTTTCAAATGGGGAAAAAAAGGAAAACAAATTAGGTTAAAATATGTTTTCTCAAACTACTTAATGAAGAATGTTATCTTCTATTTACAATTGAAATTACATAACCATTGTACAAGACATAGGGATAGGTAAAGTCTTTCCAAATCAGACAGCAGCTACACAAAAAGTAAGATCAGAAATTGACAAATGGGACCTTTTTAAACTCAAGAGCTTCTATACAGTGAAAGAAACAGAGAAGTGAAGAAAAAAAAAAGCAGTGTGTGGAAACCTACACCAGTGATACATCTGATAGAGTATTAGCATCAAGAGTACATAAACTACTTGAAAAACGAAGGAGGAAGAAAACAAATAACCTACTCAAAAGATGGAGTCAAGAGCTGAACAGAGACTTCACAAATGAAGAAGTAAAGATGGCTGAGAATAAAAAAAGGATGGCTGAGAAACCTCTGTAAATGGTTTACACTGATAATTAAGGATATACAAATGAAAGCCACTTTAAGATTTCATCCTACTCAGGTAAGACTGGCTATGATCCAGAAAACAAAGGATACTAAATGTTTGAGAGGTTGTGGGGAAAAGGGAACATTCATCCACTGCTGGTGGGAATGCAAACTCCTACAACCCCTATGGAAAGCAGTGTGGAGAACTCTTAAAATACTCAAAACGAGCCTATCACCTGACCCAGTCATACCACATCTGGGCATATACCCACAAGACTCATCCTATCACAGACATACATGCATATCTATGCTTATTGCAGCTCTCTTCACAATAGCATCCAGCTATTAACTATTGTGAAGAGTATCCCTCAACCCACGAGTGGATAAAGAAAATGTGGTACATCTACACAATGGAGTTCAATGCAGCAGTAAAGAAAGATGACACCATGAAATTTGCAGGTAAATGGATAGAACAAGAAGCCATTATGCTAAGTGAAGTAACACAGTACTAGAAACACAAATGAAGTATTGTGTCCCTCATCTGTGTATGCTAGCACCAAATCTTCCATTATAAGGCAACATGAATAATTCTTTTATTTATCTGTTATTTAGAAAATATAACACCTCATGTTACTCATCAACATGCTATGTAATGTAGAAATGTAAAGTGATATTGCTGCATTACCTGCATGCAACCTTACTCTAGAAATGTGAATTCCTAAACATGATTTGTAATTAACAGATAGCTTATTTTCGGATGTCGTAATTTTGGTATATATGGGGTATGTATATATGCATATTTTGGAGCAATACATATCAGAAAGAACAATAGCACCAACAAAGACTGGGTCAAAGGACTGACTGAAAGAATAAAGTTCTGGTAAAACAGTAAACTTACACATTGAAAATTTTTAACATGACTGAGAAAAAGATGCAAAACACGTATGGCAGAATGCTTGAACTCTAGCAAGGTGGTCGAGGGGAGGTAAGGAAGGGGGAATGGGTCTAGATTTGATTAAGAAATGCATGAAACAAGCTCTGGTGGGGTGGGGGGCAGGGAGGGGGTCACAGGTTTAGATTTTATTTGTAATGTAATTTGATTTGTATGAAATGCACATAGCTTCAATAAAACATTGGCTTAAAAATAAATAAATGTATGAAACACACAAAACTTCAATAAATAGTATTTTATTTAAAAAAAACAAAAGAAAAAAAAATATATATCCCTGAAACAGAAGTCAGAATACAGTTATATTTACCTAATTACTAAGGTTTATATTGTTCATATTTTGGAACATAATTCTGATATAGTAGTCATGGTGTGTTTTGATAAAATATATAATTAGCTGATGTTCTTTTTTATACACCTATGTGAAATTGTCTAGTTTTCAGTTTCCATTTATTGTATTTGTAATGACTCTTCTGGACATTTATTAACTTTTCTGATATCTCCAATAAAGCAAGATAAAAAATGATTGTGCAAATACTTCATTGTGTAACTCACAGAACTTACGGGCAATGAAGCAGAATAAAATGTGACTTAATTAGGTAAAAAAAAAAATAAAACACTGTAACTAACGGAACTTATAAAAGGAAGAGTTTCTTTGAGCTCATGGTTCCAGAGGAATTAGAGTCCATCTGGCCAAGGAGGCATAGTGACAGCAGGCGGCTGGAGCAGAAAGAGAAGTCACATTTTCAAGCAGGCACAAGATGCAGAGAGAGACTGGAAATACTGCAAGGTGTAAGACTCTCAGTACACCTCCAGTGACATGCATCCTCCAGAAAGGCCACACCTCCTAACCACCCCCCCCCAAAAAAAAAAACCACAGTGTGACCAACTGGGGACAAATGTCCAAATACTTGGACATTGAAAACATCACACCTGTGAACTTTGTACTTTTCTTTCTTTTAACAGGTAAACAATTGACAAATGGGACCTCATTAAACTCAAAAGCTTCTGTACATTAAAAGAAACAATCAAGGAAGTGAAGAGAAATCCCACAGAATGGGAGGAAACCTTCGCAGCAGAAACATCTGACAAAGCATTGATTTCAAGAATATATAAACTACTCAAAAAACAAAGAAGAAAACAAATGACCCACTCAATAGATGGAACAAAGAGCTGAACAGAGACTTCACAAGTGAGGAATTAGAGATGGCTGAGAAACACCTTAAGAAGTGTTCAACATCACTAATCATTAAGGAAATGCAAATCAAAACCACTTTAAAATATCATCTTACTCCAATAAGACTGGCTAGGATCAAGAAAACAATTGATACCAAGTGCTGGAGAGGTTGTAGGGAAAGGGGAACACTCATCCACTGCTGGTGGGAATGTAAACTCGTGCAGCCACTATGGAAAGCAGTGTGGAGAACCCTCGGAAGACTTGAAATGAACTTGCCACCCGACCCAGCCATACCACTCCTAGGCATGTACCCTTAAGACTCACCCCACCATAGAGATACATGCACGGCCATGTTTATTTCAGCTCTCTTCATAAGAGCAAGGAGCTGGAACCAACCCAAATGCCCCTCAACTGATGAGTGGATAGAGAAAATGTGGTACATCTATACAATGGAGTTCTATGCAGCAGTAAAAAAAGACAACATCATGAGATTTGCAGGAAATGGCTGGGGCTAGAGGACATCATGCTGAGTGAAGTAACACAGTCCCAGAAAAACAAACGAAAAATGGTATCTCTCATCTGCCGATGATAGTGCCAATTACCTAGTTGTAAGTATTTCTTGTGCATGGCCCCTTGAGCTTTTGTCCAAAGCAGTTGGGAGTGATGCATATTGGAAACAATAACAACAACAACAACAGCAACAACAACAACAACAGATAGGACTACATCAAAGAACTGACTGAAACAGTGAACTTCTGCTCCAAAACAGTCAACTTCCACATGGAGAATATTGAGAAAGACTAAGAGATGAAAAACATGTTTGGCAGAATGCATGAGCTCTGGTGGGGTGGGGGTTGGGGGGGACACGGGTCTAGATTTGATAAAAATATATATATAAATAAATAAATTTAAAAAAATAGGTAAACTATATTCTGTTGTATACATTTATTTATATAATATATAAATATCATCCACTGGTTAATAAATTTCTAGGCTTTCCCATTATGAATATTGCAGCAAATGAACATGCATGAGCTGGTATCAGTATAATAAGATACAGAATCCTTTGGATATATATATCCAAGAGCAGCACAGTGCAATCATATGGTAAATCTAATTCTAGTGTTTTGAGAAAGCTCCATACAGTGGCTGTACCAATTTACACTGTCACCACCGAGGAATTAGTGATCCACTTTCCCCCACATCCACTCCAGCATTTAATATCATTTTTAAAAATCTTTCTGATTCTGACTTGGGTAAGATGAAATTCTAAAATAGATTTATTTTATTTTTTAAAATTTTATTATTTTTATTTTATGTCTGTGAGGTATTGCCTCTGTGTGTGTGTGTGTGTGTGTGTGTGTGTGTGTGTGTGTGAGTACATCTATGTCATGCAGTATCTAAGGGGTCAGAAGTGGATCCCCTGGAATTGGAGTAACAGATGATTGTTAGCCCTCATGTGTGTGCTGGGAATTAAATCTACAAGAGCAGATAATGCACATAACGACTGATCCATCTCTCCAGCATGCTCAAAATAGATTTAATTTCAATTTCTCTTATGGCTAATGATATTAAATATTGTTTTAAATAGTATTTCTATTTTAATTTATTTATGTGCAGATATGTGCATTTGAGTGCAGGTGTCCATAGGGGCCAGAGGCATCAGATTACAATAGAGCTAGTTACAGGCAGTTGTGAGCTGCCTGACATTGTTGCTAGGAATCAAACTTAGATCCTCCAAAAGAACAGTAGGTACTTTTAACTGACTGTGGATTCAACTTTCCAGTACTTATATTGAACATTATAAAATATTTAGCAGGTATTTCTACTTCATCTTTTGAGAGCTTTATGTTTAGTTCTGTGCCCCATTTTTTAATTGGGTTGTTCATTTTCTCTATGCTTGGAGAAATCTCTATGCAAGATACTAACATTCTGTCAGATGTAAAGCTGAAACAGATATTTTTTCCATTCTGTAGACTACATCTTTACTTGAATGATGATGTCCTTTGTTTTATAGAAGTTTTTTAGTTTCATCAATTCTTTTAAAGCCTGCAGTTAACAAGGTACTGTTCAGAAAGTTCAGAAGTCCGAAGACTGTGCTGTGCATCAGCAGCTTGAGAGTAGACTTCGGGGCATGAGCTATTTCTTTAGTTTGATATTTAGTGCTGTGGATGCTACAATAGTTCCCAAACTGGGTTTAATAACTTTGAGGGGTGCAAGATTCTCCAGCAACAAATATTCCTTACTTTGGAAAGCCCTTCTTATTTGATGTTTAATTTAAGTCAGTTAGACTGTGATTTACTGAATGAAGAATCTCCTAAGCCCCCTGTTTATATATTTTGGGTGTATAATTTTTATTTAAAATAGATATCAATTCTGTTTATTTAAATTGGGCTTAAGATAGGACTATTTAAACATATCCAGGACAGGCTGAAAATAGAACTCGTTTAAGAAAAGATCCATCAACTAAAGGAATAAATTGATTTCCAAGAATAAAATAATATCTAGGAATAACATTCTGTGAATCAATAAAAAAACTTATTTCTTCACAGTTGAAAAATGACCAAAAAATCTATTACTTAAATCAATTGAAAGAGTCCCCTGGTATGGTACATCTGTTGTAAACTTCTCTGGTCTGTTATAGATATGTGCATATGATTTCAAGAAGACTTCAGTTTCCCCCCAAATATTTGAATGTTCTAAAGTGATATTACTAGGTTCTTTTTATGTGCCATACTTCACGTAAATATAATTTTTAGATCATATAAATGCTGGAAATATTCACAATGAATCTCTTAAATTTCATTACTCTCAAAACCCATTCCTATTTTCAAATGAGAAGATAGAGGAACATTTGTGACAAAGACAGGGTTGTGTGGCTAGTCAGCAGCAGAGTCAGACTTCAAAACATATGGTCTCAACAATGAGACTATGTATTGTGCTTTGCCAACATGTATATTGCATGATACTGCTGCCCAAGATCAGTTAGTACCTAATTTTGTATGTAGCTAGGTCAAAGAGATCAAGGGTAGGTAATTGGAGGCACTAATGAGCTCTGTGCACAGGCTTCAATTAATCTAACCTCTCATTTCAGATTTAGATTAGAAAAATGAAATCCCTTCTTTGGTGTGCTTAAGACTCAGAAATGCCAAATTGAGAGATTCATGGCACAGCATGAAACAGAGTATGTATTAAACCACATACTAATGAATGGAAATGAAAAAAAAATACAAGAAGTTTCAGAGAACAGCCACCAACACCAATATGCTCCTCTAATGAATAAACCTCCACTTTATAGAAGATGAGAGTGCAAAGTTGAATAATCAACCTGGCTTAGTTCCAGACCAGCCAAGAAATCTTCCTTTAATGCTAACACTCACTCTTGGGTCCCATCCCTATTACGTAAACATTTCTTTCATTTGGAGAGAGCATTGTGGCCTTTCCAGTGAAATCCCCGTGTATTCCCTAATAAGGTCTACTGAGTATTATAAACAAATTGTAGGCACAAACTTATAATTACAAAACTCAATTCCCAATTTACAGGCATCAAACTTCTAATGGTGTCTCTAGTGGAGACTTGGATTTACAATTATATTTTCAACAGAGATTGTTAACTTTCTGGATATGTCCCTGGTTAATAGCTGAATGGAAATGTTTGTTAGGATCTGTCCTCTAATTCTCGGGACATAAACTCTTTTTAAAAACTCATGATACTCTCAAAAGAGGAAGTTTTCACTCACAACTGTTCTAGAAAAAAAGAAGATGCCCATATTCTTAGTTTTATAATAAAAGTAGTATCTCTATTAGAGTTATTTTATATTCATAATACAAGAGAATCAGTATTAAAATTGAAGAACAATTTAATAAACTGAGATAATCAATGGTTTGATATAAACTAGAATTCATGAAAAAAGCTTTATTTTTATTTCACTTTTAAAGCAGTAGAGAATGTATTTAGACAAAAAGTCCTATGATGATTTGCCTGATAGTGAACTTCTTTAATCCCAGCACTCAGGAGACAGAGGCAGGTGGATTTTTGTGATTTTGAAATCAGCCTGACTCAACAGTGAATTCCAGGCCAGCTTGTGCTACAAGGGGACCCTATCTCAAAAACAGTCCTATGAAATGAAATGAAATGATTTCTATAACCCCTACCACACACTCCAGCAAAGTGCTCTAACAATACACAGCATAGTCCTCATTCATTGTTTTTTGAATTCTTAGCATTCCCCAATCTCTAGATCTTTCTCTTCCAAATTATTTTCTTCTTTTCCTATATTCTCTGCTTATCTTTTTATTTTTCTTTAGGAGATATTTTATTAAATTTTAAAGAATTTTATAAAATGTATTTTGGTCATAGTCTGTACCCCTCTTCTATGTGCACCCCTCTAATGCTCCTCAGATTTCATGTCCTCTATTATTTTTAAGGCCTATTGCATACAATTTATGTCCCAAAATGTCCTTTAATGTGGCTCCATCCCCTGGAATATAGTCAACCCTTAAAGAAAAAGTTCTCTCCTCTCCCTCTACCAGAAGCCATCAGTAGCCAATAGTTACCTGGCTAGGGTTGGGGTTTTTTACAACCTCCCAACTTTTACACTGGGATTTTGTCTACCTTGAACTTTTATAGGTATTGCACACATGCTGTCACATTTGAGTAACTGCCATATTGACTAGAAAACAGTGTCTCTGTAGTCATCCACCACATCTAACACTTACAATCTCCCTGTCTTTCCTATGACTTGGGAGAAAAGTGTTTGAAATAGATTTCATATTCAGGGCTAAGAAGTTAGCAGTCTACTGTTTTCTATTCATTGTTGAGTTGTGGGTCAGAGTTACTTCAAGATGAATGTTCTCTAGTGACAGTTGAAAGATACCAATGATATAAGTCATTAGGAATTAATTTAACTCAATGCCCATTTAGTGTAATAATCATAGTACATTCTCCTCTATTGCCTGTGACATCTAGCCAGAAGTTTCTAGGCCTGATTATAGTGCCAAATATGAAGACCGTCTTGCGACAAAACTCTAAATCCTATCAGATTCTCTTTCTAAAGAAGCTAAGGTCTTCCTCATCTGACCGTCAACTACTGCCAATATTTCCTAGGTTAAGGTTAGGCTCTGCTACCCATTTCTACCATTCTGAGATGGGATTTTGTCCATCTGAGCTTGCATGGGTCATGTGCATGCTGATACCAATGCTCTAGGTTCATATGAACAGGGTCCCAGGAACGTGTAGGATACATTTTGATTTGGTCTTGCATCACCTCCCTGACTCTTATAACTTTTCTGTACATTCTTCTGAGATGTCCCAGAGCCCTGGGTAGGTTAAGCTGAATATGGGCAGCCTGTCCATAGGACCACACTCTGTAGACTCCTAATCTTCATGGTTTGGCCATTCAAGCTCTTCTGGGTTCCTGGGTTCCTGTTGCACGGAGGATCTTCTTTAAGGAGAGTTAAGAGGTAAAGCATTCTTGGGTCCTTGTTCTATGATACTTGAGTCTTGTGTTTAGAGGTTGCATTATGGATGTGTCATCTAGGAATGAGCCCTTCACAGCCCATGTCTCTGTGTGTCCAATTGTGGGACTCTGTACCATTCTCATCTGGAGAAAAATAAGCTTCTTTTCTGAGTGGTGTCTGGGATATTTGTCTGTAAATATAAAGATAATTCTTTTGGAGTTAGTAAAATGTTACCATAGCCTATGGATGTGTCTACCTTGTGGAATTGTCTAAGATATATGACCTCTTCAGATGGGTGCATCTGGCTATGTTAATAGCACACATGAGTTTCCTTCCACTGAGTGGGGTTTTGGTCCAAATGGTTAGCCACTGAGTTCCCCCAAGATAGAAGTGCCACTATTGCATCTACATTGTATGCTGTGCTGGTCATTGATGTGGATATTTGGTTTTCAGGCTGATATTTGACCATCTATTGATGATCTACCTTAGTGACTTGCATAGTGCTTTCCACATCTATGAGAGCTAGCCTTCAGGGGTGGTGGATTTCAGGTCAGATCCAGCTTCATTGCTCAAGAACCAGTCTCTGAATTATGTCTTGTCTTCAGCAATAGGGTCTTATCTTCAGGTTCTTGGAGACAATCAAGGGCTGTGGCTTTAGCCTGTGTAATTTTGGAGTCTCTTGGACTACTTTTGCCAACAACACAAAGGAAGGTTTCTTCTGTCTGGAACTGTTTCTTGATATGTGGCCTTCACCTTCCCATATAGATTCATTTAGATAGCCTGTTTTTATCCACTATTCCCTTAGTAACACCTATCACCCATTAGCCTTCTGTCTCAGGTTCCTTCTTTTCCTTTACCTACCTGGTTCTTCCTGGTTCCTGCAGTTACATCATAGTATCTACTTACATAAATGGATTTGGTGCCAAGGTCCAAAAATGAGCAACAACAGACGTTGCTTGTCTTTCCAAGTGTGTGTTATTTCACTTAGCAAAAAAAACCTTCTAGTTCCATCCATTTACCAACAAATTTCATGATGTTGTCTCTCTTTATCGCTGCATAGTATTCCATTTTGTAAATGTACCATATTTTCATAATCCACTCATCAGTTGAGAGACACTTAGGTTGCTTCCAGCTCTTCACTATTGTGAAAAAAGCATCAATAAACATGGATGTGTACGGGTCTCTGCAATAGGAGGAATCCTTTGGGTATACATCCAGGAGTGGTATGACTTGGTCAAATAGTAGGTTCATTTTTATTTATTTATTTTTTTAGTTTTTATGACTGCCAGATCATTTTTAATTGATCTGCTGAAATAAGAATTTTTTTAAATGATACAACCACTTAGTTGAGACATCAAAGAATGTAAAACAGTAGTAGTACAGCCACTCAGCTAAGCAATTTAGTAGTTTTGCAGCAAAACAAAGTTAATATTAACTTTTAACTCCGAGGACATCATTCTTTATGCCTTACAGTTACACAGGTGCTGGATAGTGTGAAAAGTGAGCATTGACACTTTAAAAAATTTTATTTCCTTAATTACTAATGATGTTGAATGCTTTAAGATGTTTCTTAGCCATCTTTATTTCTTCTCTTGAGAAGTCTCTCTTCAGATCTTTAAACCATCTCTTAATTGGGTCATTTATTTTCCTGGTCCTTTATTTTTTGGTTAATTTATATACTCTAGATGTTAAACCTCTGTCCCATGTGTTCAAGATGAAGATTTCCTCCCATTCTGTGGGTTTTCTCTTCACTTTTTTTTTTCTTGCTCTAAATAAAAGTGCTTCACCTAGTTATGTCAGTAAGAATAAAACACTATTTGTTAATGAAATTTTAGAAAATTTGGGGTAATCAACAGCTAAGTGGACTTAAGTACTATGCAATAGAGAATCCATGCATGGTATTGCATCCATGTTTAAAGAGAAAAGAGACCCCAGAGAGGAGCTTCTGTCACTTTCTTAGACCACCAAAATTTCTTACTATGTTATCTTGATATGCACAGACAAAGCTCTCAACACTCATCAATGAAGCTTTCCCTTGCAACAGATGGAAACTATGATAAAGCTCTTCAACTAGTCAGACACACACAATAAGTGATGGTGATATGTCCAGCTTTAAATTATACATTTACAATGTAGCTTCTACACCTGATGTTCAGAGTACATCACAGGAGAGTGAGCTTAAGAACTGTAAAAGCCAGAGGGACAAGACCCCTGCTGCTAATTAATGGATTCTAGACATGATAGGTAAGCTACATCCATGAAATCTCTACAATATGTTAATCTAATAAGATTTTCATAATTTAAAAAAGAAAACAGTTGTCTTGCTAACTTGGATGGAGAAAATTTCATGTTGTTCTTCCTTAAAATAAAGAGCTAAGGGCACGCAATGGATGCTGAGAATGAGTTTTCTCTGAGGAATAGCTAGCTCCCTGAGAGATTTTCTAATTAAAGTGCACAGTCCTAAATACATGTATACATGGGCACCACTAAATGAACTCAGTGATTTATAAATAACTGTGTATTTATAAATCTATGTATGAATATGTAAGAATAATAAACCGTGGAGAGGGCAAAAAATCATGAGGGAGTATGGGGGACATGAGAGGACTTGGAAAGAGACTGGGAGGGGTAGAAATCAACAAAATACTTACGTATGAAATTCTCAAAAAATTAAGATTATAAAATTAAATTTTTTTAATTAAAATGAGAAAAAAATGTTTACAAACTGAATGCATGAGAATATAAAAAATATTACCTATCATGATCACAGCTTCATCCTAGAGATGCAGGGATACTTTAACATACATGAATAAGTAATTTTAATCCACAAAAAGTATATTCAAGGACAGAAACTAGGTAGTCATCTCATTAGGTACAGAGAAAACATTGAAAAATACAACATCCATTCATCATAAAAGTAATGGAGAATCTAGGGGCACAGAGAAAAGATCTCCACATAGTAAAGGCAATATACAGCCAGCCCACAGCTGTCAGGGATGTGACAAAGATCCCCACTCTTTCCATTCCATTCCAATATAGTGTTTGAAGTTTTAACTAACTAAATAATAAAAGTAATAGTGATAAATGAAATACAAACTGGAAATGAAGACTTAAAAGTATCACTGGGGCTGAAGAAATGGGTCAGCAGTTAAGAGCATGGCTGCTCTTGCAGAGGACCTGTGTTCAATTCCCAGAACTCACATGGTAGCTAACAACCATCAGTAACTCCAGTTCCAGGGGGATCTGATGCCCTCTTTTGACCTCTGTGGGCATTGCACAACATTCAGGCAATACATTCATACATTTAAAGTAAAAATAATAATTTTTAACGTATCCCTATGTGAATATGGTGTGCTTTTATGCATAAGAGACTATAAAGACTCCACCAGAAAACTTCTATCAGCTGATAAACAAATTCATTAAATTATCCATAAAAAAATTAACACACAAAAATCAGGAGTCTTTTATACATGACCATGGCACACGTCGAGAAAGAAACCAGGAAAATAATCCAATTTTCAAGAACCATAAAATATGTAATGTCTTCAGTGTTATGATCTTACCATTAAGTCCTGGTAGATGACACATAGTAGGGGCAATATATTTTTTGAGGGACTCTGGGATCCTTCCTTAGTCAAGAACTTCAAAAGCAAGAAGAAATTCCTACCTTTGGATTTGTTAGCCTCTGCTGTCTCATAGGGGCAATGTTCTCTGTTATAGGTAATGCTTTTAATCTCTCTCTCTCTCTCTCTGTGTCTGTCTCTCTCTCTCTCATCAATCATATAATTATATTTTATCTTATAGTATATATATAGTTACATATATTAATTGATTCTTATATTGGATATGGTCATTTCCATAATTTTTCTCCAGACCTAGTTTAGTGTTTAGTTATACCTCATCCAAGTCCTCCTCGTCTCTCCATTCCATTTATAACATCATTTAACACTTTGTACTCCCCAGCATTCTGATGTAGCCTACCCAGTTTTGAATTAGCTCATCTCTAAGTGTTATTGTGGATCCTTTGTCCAATATCAGCTTTTCTTTTTTTTTTTTTTTTTGGTCTTTTCGAGAAAGTTCCCCTGTAGCCCACTGTCCTGGAACTCACTGTTGTACACAGGCTCCCTTGAACTCAAAAGATCCGCTGTCCCTGCTTGCTCTCCCAAGTCTAGGAAAATAAAGGCGTGCGCCCCACATGCCTGCGCTTTTTTTTTTTTTTTTAATATCAGTTTTCTATAAATACTTACATTTATACGTGAGTCCTCAATTCTATTCCATTCATCAATGGAATATGACAATACCATGCTTTTTTATTACTATAACTGTATTGTATAATTTGATGACATTTACTATTTAGTATTGTTTTGGCTATCTTGTTAACAGGAATTGTATTGAATCTCTAGATTGCATTAGGTAGGTTGGCCATTTTTTTAAATAATGATCTTATGGATTCTAGAGCATTGGTGATCTTTCTATCTTCTGGAATCTTCTTCAATTTCTTTTTTCGGTGTTTTAAAGAAATGATAAGAGTTTATTTCTGAAGGCAACACATACTTGAGTATTAGAACAAACTAGGAGAAATGAAGCTGATACTGAATTAAAAGCTTCAACTCTACTGCCTAGCTTTCATAGCACTTGAAGGAGCTACGCGCTTTGGACAATGATAGCAGGCCTAAGACCTTGTAGGTAATCAGCTATAGGAGAGAACATACTATTACTATTAACCTGCCAAATAGACATAATATTGAAACAAATCCTAATGGCTTATTGTTATTCCCATAGGTTAATGCATCTCTCAGGAGAGATACTTTCTCATGCAGCAGACAGTGATTTACATAAACCCCAAACTTCCCAGTATGCAGAAAACAAGAAGCTGCAGAGTGCTTATCTCTGAATAAATAACTGTATGAAATTTCTGCATCCTAAGTGTCAGGGATTATTTTGGATGAGGTAGTAGAAAGATTTAAATAGCTCGAGGTAATATATGACCACAAGAAACAGAGTTTACCAAGCACCTGGTCAGTTACTCAAAAAAAATCCCAGAAATGGTGACAGAATGCTAAAATCTCATATAAGATGAAGCCAGACAAAATCTCGGCATAGAATTAAGTGGACAAGAAACTCCAAACCTAGCTGAGGAACTATTCCAGCCAATAGCTTCTGAGAGAGGGAGAGTCAGTTTTATTTAAGGGAGTGACTCTGATTAGGCTAATGAAGCTCCAGTGGATAAACCCACTCTGAAGTAAATTGGGGACACCAATTTTTATATATTTATTTATTTATTATTTTTTTAATTTTTATTTATTTATTTTTAATTTTTATTGAGCACATTTCATACAACATTTCTTAATCAAATTTAGACTCATTCTCCCATCCATGCCCACCCCTCATTCCCCTCCTCCCCATTTAACAGTTAAAATATTTTGTAAGATAATATTTTCTCTTTTTATTGATACATGCTACATCCATTCATACTTTATCCTTATGTAATCCTATGGTGTGTTCTATCATATAGGAATACTAATATTCATATTCTAGAAAAAAAAGAGAGCATGTAAAGTTATACTTCTTTTTACCTGCATGCAACTTTACAGTTAAAATGTGAATCTCTAAATGTGCTTTGGAATTAACCTATAGTTTATTTTCAGATTTTGTAACTTTGTTTTATGTGTGGAGTGTATGTATGCATATTTTGGAATAATATAAAATCAAATGGGAGCAAAAATTGTGAGAGAAAAACCTATTCAAAGAACTGACCAAAACAGTAAACCTGTGCACCAAAAAGGTCATAAAAGACCGAGAAAAAGATGCAAGACAGGAATTGCGTATGACAGAATCCATGAGCTCTGATGAGGACACCAATTTTACTCACTAGACACACACACACACACACACACACACACACTTAACATTTGTTTTGGTTTTGATTTGTATTTAGCTGATAATTATTTGGAGAATTATTTTACACAATAATAGAATATAATCTAATTGGATTTAACTTTTTTAATTAGGTTGTTTTCTGTTAAGTTTTTTTGTACTTTTTAATTGATGTTTTGTGTATTTCAATTAGGTTGTTTTCTATTAAGATTTTTTTGTATTTTTTATTGATGTTTTGTACATTTCAATCATTTTTCAATTCAGTTCAGGCATATTCCACTTTCCCTCCCCCTATCCCACCCCACCCAACGCCAGATCATGCATTCTGCCATAACCGTCCTGCATCTTTCTCTCAGTCTTTTTTTTTATGCTTAGGAATTCACATCGTCTTCCATTAATTTTATATTACTCTAAAATATGGATACAAACTCTCCACCCATATACAGTAATTACAGAGTCTGAAAATAATTGGTGGGTAGATTCTAGAGCCTGTTGAGAAATTCATATTATAACAACATTGTTGCTTTCAGATAATATAACACTAATGTTATATTATCTGAAATGTTATATTATCTGAAATGTATAAAAGAAATGTAACAGTAATGTTATTCAGCTTGCCTTTCATCTGGAGGATTTGGTGTTAGCATCCACAAATGAGGGAAACCATTCTCCAGTTGTCTTTCTGGGACTGTGTGACTTCACTCAGCATAATGGCTTTGAGCTCTATCCATTTACCTGCAAAGTTCATAATGCCATCTTTCCTTACTGCTGAATAGTACTCCATTGTGTAGATGTACCACGTTTTTGTCATCCACTCGTGTGTTGAGGGGCATTTGGGTTGGTTCTAGCTCTTCACTATTGTGAAGAGAGCTGCAATAAACATGGATGTGCATGTATCTTTGTGGTAGGATGATGAGTCTTTGGGGTATATACCCAGGAGTGGTATGACTGGGTCAGGTGGTAGGCTCATTCTGAGTCTTTTAAGGGTTTTCCACACTGCTTTCCATAGCAGTTGTACAAGTTTACATTCCCACCAGCAGTGGATGTGTGTTCCCCTTTCCCCACAACCTCTCCAGCATCTGTTGTCTTTTGTTTTCTTGATCTTAGCTAGCTGTATTGGAGTGAGATGATATTTGAGTGTGGGTTTAATTTGAATTTCCTTAATTATTAATGATGTCAAACACTTTTAAAGATGTTTCTCAGCCATCTTTATTTCCTCACTGGTGAAGTCTCTGTTCAGCTCTTTCCTTCATCTTTTGAGTAGATAATTTGTCTTCTTTACTTCTTTGTTTTATGAGTAGTTTATATATTTTTGATGTTAATGCTCTGTCAGATGTATCACTGGTAATGATTTCCTCCCATTCTGTGGGTTGGGAGGAAACCCAGAGACTTTTTGTATTTCTAATATAGTCCAGGAATCCCTTTTTAGGCTTATATTTTGTAAATATTTTCTCATATTCTGTATGTTGACAATATACACCCTTGGGTATTTCCTTTGCTGTGCAGAAGCATTTTGTTTCTGTGCAATTACATCTGTCTTTTTTGGTTTTGTTTCCTGTTATTTTGGGATTTTGTACAAATGTACTTGTCCTCGCCAATATCCTAGAACATGTTTACTATATTTTTTTCTAGTGATTTTATTCTTTCAGCTCTTAGATTTCTGTCTGTAATTTTCTTGAATCAATTTTTATAATTGATGAAAGTTTGGAATCTATTTTCACTGATCTTCAGGTGGATATCCAGTCTTCCCAAGAGCATTTGTTAAAAGAATCCTTTTTGCAATGCAGGTTCTTGCATGTTTGTCAAAAAGCACTTGTATGGCTGTGTGTTTATATTAAATATCTCTATTTTTGTCCTTTAGTTTGTGTCTGTTTTTCATATTGTTGCAATGATGATGTTTTGATTAATATAGATTTAAATGATTTTTTTTAAACTTACATAGCATGGGTTATATTTCATTTTTAAAAAGTGGCTTTATATATCTGGATTTCTGCATGCATTTGTTTGTGTGGTTCCACCTAAATTTAGTTTTTTCTAGTTCTGCAAAAAATACCATTGTTATTGGTTGAGGAACATATTGAATTTGTAAATCACTTTGGACAATTTAGACATTTTAATAATATTGTTGCAATCCATGAACATGAGCTGTTTCACCATATGTACTCTCTTCAAATTCTTTCATCAGAGTTCCTTGGTTTTCATGAATGTGATGATTCTTCTTGTAGCATAAAATTATTGGTAGATATTTTTATTTTTTATAACTGTTGCAAACAACATTGGAGTCTTGATTTCCACCTCAGTCCAGTATTGTCATTTGCCAGTACAAGAATTTTTGTGGGGGCTGCAGAGATAGCCTAGCGGTTAAGAGCACCGATTGCTCTTGCAGAGGACCCAGGTTCGATCCCCAGCACCCACATGGCGGCTAAGAACCGTCTATAACTCCAATTTCAGGAGAACTCTAGTTCCAGGGGAATCTGATACCTTCTTCTGACCTCCATGGCATTGCATGACATGGGTGCACAGACCTACATGCAGACAGTACATTCATACACATACAAAATAAATAAAAATTGCTTTTAAAAAATAAAAATAAAAATAAAAAGCAGTTTTAAAAAAAAGAATTTTTGTGTATCAGTGTTTCATCTTTTAAAACATCTAAATTCATTTTTCTGTTTTGGTAGTTTATTCTTTATTGAATTTTTGCTATTATGACAGATTTTTTGAAGTATATATACTATTACTTAAATGTGTTTAGTTTATAAACTACATAGCATGCAACTTGCAATAGAAAATTGACGTATATTTTCCACATTGTGATTTCTGAGCCAGAGTCCTTTGTTTTTCTTGTTTCTTTTTTTTTTTTTTTTTTTTTTTTTTTTGGTCTCTTTAAGATCTGCAGCCCCAACTGTCCTAACGGGCTGGCCTTGATCCCCTCCATCTTCCTCTCTGCCTCTGCCTCTGAGGGTGCGGATAAGGCGTGCCCCACCATGGCAAAATCCAAAACACCAGTCCTCAGGTGGTCAGTGGAACATTTTTTGAAGATAATCTCTTCTTTTCATAGTCTACCAAAATTCCTAGGGTGAATGCAGGCTGGGAGATGTGGGACTTGACTTTCTTTTTTTTTTTTTTTTTTTTTTTTGGTCTTTTGAGACAAACAAGGGTTCGCCGGTGCCCATAGATGCCTGACCCCTCTTGCGCACTATGTAGAGGGATACTAGAGGAGGTCTGTAAAACACACCTTACTGAAGGGAGGCCGAGGGGTACAGATCGAAAAGTCTGAAAGACACTATAGGCCACAAAGATCCACCTGCCTCTGCCTCCCAAGTGCTAGAATTAAAGGCGTGCGCTACCACGCCCGGCTAAACTTAATTCTTACATGATGTCCCCAAGAACATCAGAGGGCTTCAGTTTCACAATGAGGAGACTGAGTGGCTGAGTTTGTCCTGGGCGTTTCTAACTTCCCTGAACTCTAAGAACACGTTAGGCTCTTTCTTGTTATTTCTTTGGTGATTATGGTGAGACATGTTCTCATCTTACTAGACCAGAGCCTCCACATCCTTATGTACTTGTTCTTGCAGAACTTGTCTGTGGTAGAAGCGAGCTTAAGCACAACCATCACACGTGAAATGAAAGCAACCATTTCCTTTGGATGCTGTTTTGCACAGATGTATTTCATCATTTTCTTTGGTGGGACTGAATGCTTTCTCCTGGGGGGGGGGTGATGGCTCATGATTGATTTGATGCAATCTGCTTCCATCTGTCCTACCCAGCGATTGTGAACTAAAGGGTTTTTATGAAATTAATGATGTCATAGGTCTCATGGATCATATGCACAGAATCTTAATCATACTTATACCTCTTTTTCCATCCACACCCTCTCATAACCCCCCCACCCCCAGTGGCCAGTGGTTTTTCATACATTCTGTCATGTGCACTAAGACCTATGGAGTCCAGTTAGTAGTATCCCATGTTACTCCTCAGTGTAAGTTCATCTGATCTAGAGTCACTCCATTAAAGAAGATCAGCTCTTCCTCACCCAGTAGCAATCATTTGCCCAAGAGTTCTTTTGGCTGATATTGGGGGACCGATGCTTATTTCCATAGTTCTATGCTGAGATTTTGTCTGCTTGAGTTCTCACAGGTCTTGTGCACACTGTTGCTACTGCTGTAGTTTCATATAAGCAAGGTCCCAGGAACCTGACAGACCCTATTTCCATACAGTTATGTATCTCCTCCCCTGACTCTTAGAATCACTCTGCCTCCTCTTCCAGAATGTTCTCCTAGGCCTGGGTTCACTGCCCCCTTGTGGCATGAGTTTCATTGATGAGAGCTGTGAAATGCATTAGTATTTTTTACACCTTATTCCACTGTGTTCCAAGAGTCTTAGGTGTAGATGTGTTACTTTAAGTTGGGCATTTCAAACATAATCGCTGTGTGTGACCAATTTCGGAACTCTGTAATTGTTTCCTTCTATTGCAAAAGAATCAGATAGCCATTATTTATCTCTCCTCTCTTTTTCCTTGTCTAAACCTCCTTCCTCTCTGTGCAGTTAAATGACCACATTTTCCCCCATTTCACTCTAGATAATACCTGTCCCTTATGTCCCCCTCTTTTGAGCTCCATTTTTATGGCCTAATTTCTCCCTTGGTAACATCTGTCTCCCACTGCTCTCTCTAAGACTTCTTCTTTCCCTTTATCTACCTGGTTCTGTTCCATTTTCCTGACTCCTGCAGTTAAATCAGGATATATACTCACGTAGAAGGATTTGGTGCTAGGATCCACAAATGAGGGGTTATATATGTCATTTGTTTTTCTGCATCTGTTACTTAGTGTAACTCTACTTGTCATACATTGGCAACCTCTTTAATAGCTAGAGACTAGATATAAAGTTAAGATGTATTGTCCTGTGTGTACAGTATACACAGAGCAGCAAAGTTAAGTGGATGCGTGCAACACAGTGTAACATGCTATCTAATCATTTCTAGTATACACTAATGAAATATTTTGCAGTTTCTTCCCTTTTACTTCCCTCAATCTTGAACAAGTACCAGTACACTGTTCTCAGAGGGGTGCAACAGTGCTATTTCCAAGCAGTATTTTCTCAGTCTTGCAAACTATTTACAAAGTATTATAACTATTTCTACTTTTTCCCATATAATTTATTGAACTTTTTGTGTGTTTCATGCATAACTTTTCAATCAGCCTTAATCACCTTGGTATCTGATTCTCCACTGGCACTCTCCCACAGCTCCTCACCCCGCCCCCCACACCCTTCCTTCCCAGAGTTCACACATTCTGTCATTTGTGCTAGGGCCATTGTTCCAAACTACTCTCCCCACCCACTCTTCAGTGCCAGCTCATCTCCTGAGCTCTAGTCAGGCCTACCCATAGACCCTTCCCAAAAGAAGGCCTCACCCAACAGCAATCAGCTGCCAGTACTTCTTCAGCCAAGTTTGTACTCCGCTTCCCATTTCTGCAGTTCCATGATGGGTTTTTGTCCAGCTGAACTTGCATGGGTCCTGTGCATGCTGATACCAATGCTGTAAGTTCATGTGAACAGGGTCCCAGGTGTTCCATTTTGTGTTCTACCACCTGTCTGGCTCTTAAAATATTTTTACCTCCTCTTCCACAATGTTCCCTGAGCCCTGGGTGGGTGAAGCTGAATATAGGCAACCTGTCCACGGAACCATACTCTGCACACTTCTGAACTTCACTGTTGACCATTCATGACCTTTTGAGTTTCTGGCATCCTATTGCTTGTAGGAGATTCCTTAATGAGAGTTAAGAGGCAATTAATGCATTCTTTGGTCCTTGTTCTATGATGCTTGGGGCATATGTGTAGACATTGCATTGTAGATGTGTCACCTAGGCGTGAACCATTCACAGATCATGTCTTTACTATTCTCATCTGGTACAAAAGAAGCTTCTTTTTTGAACTTCTTTTGGTCTGTAAACTTTTTCTACCTTAAATGCATTATGCATTTTCAAATATCTAGAAAGCCTAGCATTTTTATGAATGCATTTGCTATGATCATAGCACTGGTAAATAAAAATGTACACAACAATGGTTATAATCTAAGATATCTTCTAAATATAACCATTTGTCCTGGTCTTCTGTCCCTTCTCTCTGCCCTTAAACCAGTTAAACCAGTAGATCAAGTAGGGGGTATATGCGATAAGGAAAAAAAAAAAAAAAACTGAAAGAGTAATAGCCAAAAGGTTTCCTATAGATCCCAACAGTGTGGGAAATATGTTAATTTTACCACTTTGTCATATAATGGCAACCTCTTTAACATCTATGTACTTGATGTTGAAATTTTGGACATATTTGTCCATTATATACATTATATACACAGCAAGACAAAACCCATAAAGCATAGAGAAAATGACATTTGAAAACATCTAAGCATGAACAAATTGATGTGTTATGTTGTGGAGCTGCATCCCTCTACCTCCTCCATAACACTGAACTCAGAGGTGTTGTCATAATTCCCAAAGACAGTATTACTACATATGAATTTTGGTAAAAAAAGATATTTAGAAAGTGATATTTTACTACCTCTACATTTAATATAGGTTGAGCACTTATAAACATTTAGATAGACTAGGAACATGTGTCCCAAATGTATATAGCAGCACTCTTGAATAAACCACACATGTAATAATAACAATAGTTTTAAAATGTCTTCAAAGTAAGAGCATTCTGGTCCAGAACAGTCTGTTCCCTACCAAACAGTAGGCTAAAATGCTGAAATTGTAGAGAAGACAAACATTCCTAGAAATTTTAACACAAAATGTACAAATATATGTTTACAAACATTTACTATACACTGGCAACCCCTTTAACATCTACAGAGACTAGATGCTGGACATTAGGACTATTCTGTCCTTTTTGTACAGCATATTCATAGTAATGTCAAACAAAATGAGACAATGATTCTTCTTCACTGCAAGCATGATCGCGTTGAGCTCACATTTTCTTTCTTGGGAACCAGGGCATAAACATATGCAACTCAAGCGTGGTTTGGCTATTCCTCCCAAACAGTATTTTTGTACTAATTTTAACAAAAATCATGTACAAAACTTCAAAGCCAGCCTTGTCTACAAAGTGAGTTCCAGGCCAGCTGGGGCTGCAGGAGAGACCCTGTCTCAAAAAACAAAAAAAACAAAACAAACGAAAAAGATATTTTACTTCTTCTACTTATATATCAGGCACTTCAGAGCATCTGGAAAGAGGAGATAGTTCCAAAAAGAGTATTTAACATTGTCAAACACATATATGCAAACATTATACACACTGTAATGAATACGATGCATAAACTATACAATAATTATACAACAGTCTTCTCCACATGACCAGTCTGTTCCCTGACCTCCTCCTCTTCCTTCTTCCTTCTTTGCCTCCATCTTCTAACTTAAGGAACACTGATGAGTGCTGCTCCTGGATCTTACTAAATAAAGATGGCCTAACAACTCCATTTCAAAGCCGCTTCAAGAAGACACTGTGACATATGTATAGCAAATAAACTGGGCACACATGTGTCATTTCCTGACTCTATCCCACTGTTCCTCCAGACTCTACATCCAGAAGTCCATATTTAACCAAAGTTTTGTTTTAAGGTTGGGAAGAATGGCTGAGAGCAGCCTTTTCATGTTATTTACACAGGCTTTCGACCTTTGTGAGCATTTTCAGCTGGCCATGCACTTTGCATCACATCCCCACATCTCTAGGGTGGAGGGAGGACACTGGCCAGCTGCCGGTCCTGCTAGTGCTGCTGGTCCATCCTGCCATCTGGACTCTACTCAAGTTCCAGAACCCTTATAAGGCCTTTGTTTTGTCGAGATTCCGTCAGAAGAGGCACAGTCTGGGGCTAGTCCTCAGGGCTGTAGGAATCCATCGAGGGCAAGCTTTGCAGACATGGCTTCTCCTGATCCAGAGGCCCTGAGGCCCTCACTTTTGACTTCTGGAAGCCATCATGTAGTGCCCACTGCCACCCAGGGTCTCCACATCCAGGGCAGCTGCATCAGGCTGGGGCATCTTCTGGGAGGAGGCCCATGTTATCTTCCCAGCACCCCAAGCCTGGGGGAAACCTGTTGCGCTCCCTTGCTTACAGCATTCTCTGTTGCTGACACTTTTTTTTTTTTTTTTGTATTTTCGAGACAGGGTCTCCCTGTAGCCCCAGCTGTCCTGGAACTCACTCTATAAACCAGGCTGGCCTTGCACTCACAAAGATCCGCTTACCTCTGCCTGCCAAGTGCTAGGATTAAAGGCGTGTGCCACCATGCCCAGCCACTTATTTTATAATTGAGTATATAATTTACAGACTAAGGACTCATCCATGTACTTATGAGAAGATGTGTGCTCATCAGCTCTTGGGCAGCCTGTTCTGTCAATGCCTCTCAGGTCCATTGTCACAGGATGCAACTTAGCTCAGTTGTTTCTTTTTCCTTATATTCTTATTTCATAAAATACATCTTGATTATATGGTATGGTCTGGTATGTCCTCCATGGCATCATCTAACAAGATTTTATGCATTCTGTCATGCATGTTGAGGCCTGTTGAGCCAAGTTTTTCTCCCCTAAGTCCGCTCAGTGTGAGTCATTCACTTGAGTATGATCAACCTATACAGCTGGAGCTACAGGAGGCCCCATCTCAAAAATAATCACTCCCCCCCCCCACAAAAAAATAGAACATGGAAGTGAGAAAATGAGAAATAAGCCCCAACTTTAGTTTGTAAACTACTGGCAACCAGCTGTGGCTGGGCTAGACTATGTAGACCAGTCTGGCCTCCATCTCCAGAGATCCACTAGCCTCTGCCTCTTGACTTCTGGGATTAAAGGTGTGTGCCTCCATTTCTCCATTGTTGTGCTATGTTTTAGTCTAGTTTGAATTTACATGGGTTTTATACATCCTATCACCATTGGTTTAAGTTCATATGAGTACATTTTCACTAGTCTGGAAACTTGTTTCCCTAGGGTTTTCTACCAACCCTGGCTCTTACACTCTTTCTGCTCCCTTGTCCACAATGGTCCTTGTACGCTGGGTAGCAGAGGTCTGATGTAGGTTTCCTAACCAGGAGCATGCACTCTGAAGCCTCTTATTCTCTGTATTTTGGCTAGTAGTGATTGTTTTGGATTAATTTCCATGTATTTCATAAGGAAGCTTCACAGGCAAGAGTTGAGAGATGTAGTAATATCTGTATGCCTCCTGTTCTGCTATGTTTAATGACCTTTAGGTGTAGAGGTTGCATTGCAGATGTGTCATTTAGGCATGGGCTTCTCATAGACAAGGTGGAACTCTGCAATATATCTAGCGAAAGCTTTTCAGAGTAGTGGTGAGAGGGATACTTGTAGCTACAGTTTTAGAGCTAAGATCTACAAATGAGATAGATATAGGTCACTTATCTTTCTGAGTCTGTGTTAATTCACTTAGTATAGCAGCTTCTAGTACCATCCATTTACTTGGAAATTTTATGATGTTGTTTTTCTTTACCACTGAGTAGAACTCCTTTGTGTAGATGTACCGAATTTTTATTATCCATTCATTGTTGAGGAACATTTACATTGTTTCTGTTCCTTAGCTATTGTGAAAAGAGTTACAACAAATATGGCTGGACAAGTATCTCCATAGGGGTAAATCCTTTGAGTATATGCCCAAGAATAGTTTAACTACATCACATGGTAGATTGATTATTTTTTAAGGTCCAAATACAGAGAGAGCTTTATTATAAAATGTCTCATTATATAGACAGCATGACTCAACTCCCTGGGCCAAATCCTTAACCTTTTCATCACTACATCCCACCTCATGGGTGTGCTCAGGAAGATCCCATTGGTTTAGAACACTACTCATCTTAACTAAATTCTCCCACTTCTCACCCTTTAAATTTTATTCTATTTTTTCAAATTTTCTGAAAGGCAGATGAGCCCATGGGCTAGGATAATAACACAAAGGTACATGAGTTTTGAATAGCCAGCTACTCAAGCCTGGTTTGAGTGCCAGGCAGTGGGGGGCAGGTCAGACCTGAAACTTTATTTTTACACTAAGGCCAATTAATATCCAAAAAACCCAACCACGAAGTGAACCATTGTCAAGCATAAGCAATTAATGTAAGTAACATTCATGTAAAACCCATTAGCAAGTATCTATGTCCAAATTTTGAACAACCCAAGGTTTCCATAGTGCAATTGGAGAAGCTTGCATGCACAAGCTTGTTGATCAAATAAGAGTCCAGTCTATATTGCTGTAGTCTCACAATTCACCCCAATTACCACAGCCCTTACAGTCTATCATGCTTCCTCTTCTGCAGGTTGCTCCCTAGTCTTTGGGAAAGGAGCACAAGTGGGTTAGAAGCAAAACAGTCTACTTTCTCTGGAGATGTCATTTTGGACTCTAGTCTGTTCAGGTTGTTTCCCTTCATGGGTTGAGAGTTAATCAAGGGGTACCTTTTAATCCTACTAATAAAGCACAAGCAAATAGATGTACAGGCATTTAAACAGTACTAATTAATATGGCAAGCTAAGTTGTGGGCATAGACACAGGTGTTTGGATGGTATGCAAATCCATTAACTGTGGCTTTTCTGTAAAGGGTGACAAGTTCTTTTTCTTTTTATTTTTTAATTTTATTTGTTTTTGTATGTGTATGAATGTACTGCCTGCATGAAGGTTTGTGCACCCTTGGTGTGCAATGCCTCGGAGGTGAGAAGAGGGTATCGGATTCCCCAGGAACTGGAGTTCTCCTGGAATTGAAGTTAAATATGGTTCTTAGCCGCCATGTGAGTGCTGAGGATCGAACCTGGGTCCTCTGCAAGAGCAGTCGGTGCTCTTAACTGCTAGGCTCTTTCTCCAGCCCCAGGGTAAGTTCTTAATGTGGCTTATAACATCTTCTAACCACTAGAGAATGTAAACTTATGGCATCAGCCATGAGTTATTTCTCTAAGGAGATAGCTAATTGCCAATTAAATTTGGGATATAAGGACATGTGGCTGCCACTGGCTATGTAATATCTCTAGGTGCTGAGGTGCAGCTTATACTGACAGAGGAGTCATGGTTGACTCGTGACCAATATTTTACTGTATTGCTTTAGTGGCCTTTGGTAATGCTCTCTGGCATTTCAGAGGCCAATTGTACATTAGCTAGTGATGTCTCAAAACATTTTTCCATACTTACACCAGGTCTTCAGCAGCATGGAGCCTAACCACCTCTCTTCTTGCAGGTATCCCAGTTTATAGGCAAAAGGCCTTTGTCTTTTTGGGGCTTGGATCCCCTAGCCAACTTCTCCTTGGCAGAATAATCCATTGCTGATATCAGTGCTCTCCTGTATTAATATATTTTCCTTAAATACACAGCTTATAAAGACTTTACTAATATATTTGGCTCTGAATAGAGAATTACCCTTTCACAGTTCCTATGTCTATCAGATAAAGAAAGTAGTTATACCTGTTTTATAAGAAATTAGAACTATAACAATTGGCTCTAATTTGCAGTTAGGGAATGACTTCATTACCATCGTGTTTTTCTTTTTCGTATAAAAGGAAGTGGTAGGATGGTTTCTCAGCATCTGGAAGGTAAACTTCATTAGGGTACATTATAAACAGTTATCCCAAATAGAATTCAGAGAGATGCTTAGTGTCTGCAACTCAGGCTGTCTGAGGATCCTCTTCGTTTTAATGTTCAGATGGGTCAGCCATTCTGCTGGCATTTCCTGGTCCATCCTGCACAGCCAAAAGTCATACATTTTTCAGGGATTTAGGTTGGTCTTTATACCTGTGGGAACATACAAATCTCCTCGCATTGTTAGTTTCAAGATCACAAAATTGAAAATTTATCCAAAGGTTTGGAAATCAGAGTTTTCCATTTGTATCCCAGAGAGAGTACTCTACCACCTCCCTCTTTTTGTCTTTAAATTTTTATATTTTGACCTGTAGATGGCTAAATTGTATTACACATACCTATAAACAGGAACCAAGGCATAAGTTTTCATCAAATTCACCCAATCTATTTATCATTGACTGTATGCTATTTATTTGCGAAGTAAACTTAAACTTAATTCCTTTAGCTGGGTGTGATGGTGCACGCCTTTAATTCTAGCATTTGGGAGGCAGGCAGATTTTGTGAGTTTAAGGCCAGCCTGGTCTACAGAGTGAGTTCCAGGACAGCTGGGGCTACAAGGAGACCCTGTCTCGAAAAGACCAAAAAAAAAAAAAACTAATACCTTTAGTTAAATTACCTTACAGGCAAAAGAAAATGCTACAAGGTGATACTGTACAACACAGAAAAGCACAGAGACCATTTGTGTACCTTAACCCCAAAGTTTATTGTCAGAAATTCAATACAAATTATAAATAAAACAATTAACATTTTATATTCCCAATTAGTTCAAATGTATTACCATTCCCACCAAAAACCTTCAACAACATTTAACTAATATAGACATTTTACTAAGTCTTAAAATATCCTATAATATGTAGACAAGCTTGGATTCAACAAAAGTTGAATACCTGCCAAATAAATTTAACCAAATATACACTTTGTTCTTTAAAACTATGTGACTAGATTATACGTTTCAGAGAAATCAAGTCATTAACTTATATGTTTATTTTGTATTTCTGTATAAATCTTTACTGAATACCTCTCTATATAAATATATATTATTTTTAAATATACCATTTTAAACTGCAAATGTTACAGAGTGGACTTTAATGACTATCTTCCTCCAAGCTCTTGGAGATGCCTTCTCCAGGCCTGACATGAAAACCTGCTTTAAAGATAATTCAATATCTAGGTCTTAATAAAATTTTCTTTTACAGTTCTTATGCCCAATAGTTAATTAAAGACTGGCTATATATGCCCCATGAGAAATTGTTACCATAGCAGTTGGTTATTTTGTAGTTAAGGAACAATTCCATTACCATCATGATTTGTTTTCTTTTGTGGGAGCTTTTAGGAAGCTTCCTTTGCTACAAGCAGGTGCAGCATGGTCCTGCTAAGGGAAGGAGAACACACTGCCCACTTTGTCAACACTGTGGGGAACTGACTCCTTGGTGCAGAGGTCAGTTGGTTACTTCCATAACCCGAACTGAGGGGTACTTCAAACTCAGGTTCTTAGCCTGGGACAATGAGACAATTTTCCCACTCTTGGCATGACTTCCCACCTGCCCAGACTGCTGAACCCTGGAAAAGAATTTCAGGCTGATGGCTTTAGGCCTATCTTCAGCCTATGTCCACTCACAACACCAGCTACCCAGATTGGTGGTCTACACTGGAACCTTTTTCCAATCCACTGGCCACCCAAATGAAATGAAGTCCTGAACACCAGCTACCTAGATTGGTGGTCTGCACTGGAACCTTTTTCCAATGCACTGGCCATCCGAAAGAAATGCAGGCTTGCCTTGGTCAGTATGTGTGCAATAATTTAAACAAATGGTGGCCGGGAATTCTGGAATGATGTTAATGGGAATTCCCGATATTTTTAATTAAAAAATTTTTTAAATGTTTAAATTTTTATTTTTTCCCCTGAAGACCCCAAAATTTACTAACAATTTAATACCATGAAAACCCAGTTGTATCTTTGTTTCAGATGTTGAAAGGGTGTAACCAGTAGGTGGCAGTGTAGATCCATTAAGATGTTCAATGAATTTTTATTATTTTTAATAGATAACCCAAAACCTTTGAAATTGAGTTATGTGTTGTCTGTTTAATATAAATCTGCATCTTGAGAAGTCAGGGCCAGGTTCCAACTCAGAGGCAGTGTTTTGACTGGTATTATAGCTGTTAACAATAAAATATACTTAGAACACAAGTACACACATCCATACACCACTGGCATGCACCATACCACACACATACACATCACATACATACATACATACATAAATAAAAGAGGTTTGTTAGTTGACCTGCAAGAGAGGAAAGCCACATATTGTTTGATGTTCATGAGAAACATGACATTTTTATAATTTGTCATATGGTTCTTTTTACATAATTAGAATAAATGTCCTTGTAACACACAAAATAGCGAGATCCATATGCTACTCTTAGGCCCATTCCCAAATTTGCCTTAATGAACTATCCCTAAAGTCTACTCCTATTTTTCCCTATCCTTCCCTCCTTTACAGCCCTAGGCTGTCCCTAGGCCGAGTCTAATTGTCCCTATCCTATTAGACAGGTCAAAGTTGTTTGTAGTCTTGGACTGATTTATCTTGTCTTATTATTAAGGATTTTGGAAGAATAATATCCATAATCACAATGATCACAATATTATATCAAGTATTAATTATTATCTATTATAAATAATATTATTAACATTTTTTCCATGTCAAATAATCTTTTTTATTGCATATATATATATATATATATACATATGATAAATATATACAAATGTACATACTATATCACCTGAGTTGGAGGATTGAATAAATAAGCTTTTATGGAAGGCAGAAAGATTTTGGCATTTCTATACTGGCTAAGGCATTCATTAGTATGTGATCCTGTCAAGTTATTATTCTTCAGAGATTTTGCTTTCCTCTGTAAAAATGTAAATAAAAAAAAAAAATGACTTTAATAGAAATATTAGGAGAAACAAGTAGCACCACAAGCATATTCCCCTCCAAACCACTGACCCTCTCACTAAATGGTCATTTATCTTTCATATCTATTCCCTTACCACTAGAGGGCGGTGATTCCTCAAATATTTTAAGACACCAGAGATTTGTGTTCCTTCCATACATTCTGCATAGTTGGCAACAATCACAAAGGTAAGGTCTTGTAGCTTTCTTTATAAATATTAAGCAGAATTTCTGTGGCATAAAAAGTAGGGAATGATGTAAGAAACATCCTGAATGTAAAAGCCAGAGAGAAAAGAAGAAAAAAAATTTATTAAAAATGAAAATATGAGGAATGTGGCAGCAAGACAATGAAATGTCAATTACCAAACAAGAGTATTCCTGGAGAGAAGACTAGAACAAACGGAATGAAAATTTTACTCAAAGATATAACTTTTTTTTTTTTTTTTTTGGTCTTTTTTGAGTCATGGTCTCCCTGTAGCCTCAGGTACCCTGGAACTCACTATATAGACCATGCTGGCCTTGACTTCACAGAGATCCACCTGCCTCTGCCTCCCAAGCGCTGGGACTAAAGGCGTGCACCACCATGCCCTGCAGATATAACTTATTTTGAAGGAAGGAAACTTTCCAAGAAAGAAAATGGTTATGAATTACAATTGGGGGGAAAAACCCAAGTAAAATAAAAACCTATTTCTATGGCACAATGAAAAAGACAATATTGCCCTTCTGTACCCTCCCCATCCTACAAACTCAAATAGAGAGTTTTGTTCAGATGGACCATTTTCAAGCAGGAAGGCATCTAGGCAGGATAACAGGCTCTTTACACATAGAGGACAGGCTGGCCTTCCATCTCTCTTCATCACCTTATGTCACTCAGTGCTAGGTGTGGCTAAAATGTTCTTTGGATTCCTTACATTTACATGTATGGCAAATAACAGAACAATCTTCTCCAACATTCACATGTTTAGAAAGAAATAGCCCCCGGGTGGGGAGAGATAGCCTACGCGTAAAAGCACCGACGCTCTTGCGAAGAGGACCCGGGTTCGAGTCCCCACACCCACATGGCGGCTAAGATACCTCTGTAACTCCAATGTCCAGGAGAACTCCAGTTCCAGGGGAATCTCGAGACCCTCTCTGTACCGTCCGCGGCATGCACGAAACGGGGGCAAGACCGGCCAGCAGACAGAGACATTCAACACAATACAAAAAAAAATAATGAATGAATAACAAATTAAAAAAAAAGAAGAGTGATCTTTATTGGGCGAAATGAAGAGTATAAGTCGAGATAATAATAGAATAGGGTAGCTTTAAATAGAAACAAAACATAAAGGTTGGACAAGCGGGTCCAACATCACTCTAGCATGATTCCCTAAAGAACATATCTTTTATTGATGTCTATTGGTGTATTTCCCCGCCCCCCATAACAATCATTGTTCGGAATTCGTCTCAGGCATGATATCCACCTTCCCTCGCCCCCACATCGTACAATGTGTCTTTGTCATGTTTCTGAAGGATGTATCTTAGCTATGTTGATCCCCACACCTCAGACCGCCAGATCAATGCATAAATCTGCTGTAATGTTCTTTACTGCATCTTTCATCTGTTTTATTTTTTTTGATTTTCACTTATTATCTTAAACAATCATGGAAGATAAATAAATATCTGTGAGTCCATAAGCATCCTTCTCCGTAAAACCAATTTAAGGTGAGTCAAGTTGTGGCCAATTGAACCCACTACAGCTCATGGGTCCACCAACTACGTGAGCTGTTGTGTTTGAGGGGGGGAGAGGGGGGCGCTTTTCGTATGTTCAATCAGTTGAGCAAACATATAGTGTCCAGACAGACTATTAATTGCTTGTAGTTTGTCACCATTCACCTGCCACAAATTACGTAAGTCCTCTTTTACTAATTTAATCTTAAACTACGACCCCATCTTCCGTCAGATTTGTTCTAACCCCTAATAGGCTTAGTACCATGGCGGCATCAAGGTGGATGAGAAGCAAAACATTGTACTTTTTCTGGAGATGTTGTCTTGGTCTCTAATCATTCTGGCTGTTTTCTTTCTATAAGGCTGCCTAGCTATGTCCAGGAACATATATAATCGATTCACTACTAATTGAAGGCACATGCCAATTAGATATATTAATGGTTACTTAAATCAAGTAAATATATATATATATGTGCTTTCGATAACTACTAATGAACTACATGCAATTAGATATATACGTACTTAAACATTACGTAATTTGTTTAAATGAATATTAAATTAAATTTTATTTTAATTATAATTCATTCATATAATTTAAATGCGATAGGTTACATTGGTATAGACACATTGTTTGGATGGTATGTTAATCCATGTAATTAACTTTTTCTCCTGTTAAGTAGTATGACAGAGTCTTACGGTGTGGCTTAGTAAACTAATCTGAGTTCTAACTCAATTTGAGAGTGGGATGACTAAGTAGTATTTGTATGGAGCCGATCAGCCGTGGAGTTCTATATTCACTGCCAAGGAGAGAGAGCATACATACCAAGTTGAGAAATTGTGGTGACTATCAGCCAGACATATTGGCTGCTCATTGCTTTGCAAAAGAAGCAAGAGTGGATATAATTTCCAGGAGATGAAGGTGTTATGCCTGGGTGTCTTATGGACTGTAATAGGAGGAGACTGCCTTGACTCATATAGGAGACCTTATTGTTTGTATTTGGTATTTAGCTGGCCATTATGGTTAAACTTCTCAATGATGCATTATCAGGATTGACCATCTGTCAGATACTTGCAAAGTGATGGTCTCGCCAATACAGTCTTTCCCATTGTATGTAATTATCCACCGGTCTTTCAAGCAGTCGAGATGTGCCCTTTATCGTACTCGTACCTTCCTGCAATATATCCCAGTGGGGGGCGAGCTTATTTGACCATTGTGGGGCCTTTGCCCTGGCCAATCATCTCCTTGGTGTAAATCCATTGTTGATGTCAGCTCCTTGTATTTTATATATTTGTCTTAATGTGGAGGTAGCTTAAGGATAAACTTTAACACTTTATATTTGGTTCTGTATAGAGAATAATCCTTTTTTTTCACAGTTTCTATGTCCACTCTATCATCTACAGAAGCGCAGTTGCGCTATTTTACAAGAGAATATAAGCTGTCTTATACAGGTTGTAGCTAGTCCATTTCTGCTCTGGAGAATGACATCTTCATCATCATATTTCTCCATATTCTATGTGGGGGGGTTAAGAAATTCTCTCATATTAAATTTTTGTGTCACCTAGAAGGTAAGCTTCATTAGATTCATTAAAAATCGATATGTATTACTAGTAGGATTCCAGGAGAGCGGGCTGGTGTCTGTCGCACATCTGAGGCATATTCTTCCCTTCATTGCCGCACAGATGAGTCAGTCCTTCTGACTGGACTTTCTCAAGTACTTTCGCACTCACTGAAGCTTGCATTTTCTTTNTACAATGACTCACAGACATGGGTAGAGGCCAATCTGATGGAGGAAATGCCTCAGCTATGATTCCCTCTTCTCAAGTTGACAACTGAAGCTATGCAAAGCAGGGTGATTATGCAACTCATAGTTTCAACCATGTGATCCTAACAACCTTGCCTTCTTCCTTCATAAAATCAGAAGAATCTGTGTGTGTGTGTGTGTGTGTGTGTGTGTGAGTTGTTTTTAATTCAGAGACCATTTGGAGATTTAAATAAGTCTCTCAAGCTTTAAAAGCATTGCTATGCTGGGCGTGATGACATTTAATTAAAACATGCCTTTAATCCAAGCACTTGGGAGGCAGAAGCAGGTTGATCTTTGTGAGTTCAAGGCCAGCATGGTCTATAGCTTGAGTTCCAGGACAGCTGGAGCTACAGGAAGACCCTGTCTAGAAAAGACAAAAAAATAAAACAAAAAAGAAGTTGCAGATAAATGCAGGAATGCTGAAATGCTACTCAAAGCTATGCTCAGATACCTGGAGTTGCTGGGGCTCCCCTGTGCTTGATCTGGGTCCTTCTCCAGTTCTTCATCAGATGTTAACTGCATTGTCTCTGTCTGACTGTTTTTATTATCTCCAAAGTCTTTGTGGATTTCATCACACTGCTCATACTTATATTGACTCATTGACTGCTCATACAGAGGACCCAGGGGCAGTTCCCAGAACCCACATGGTGGCTAACAACTGCCTGTAACTCCAGTTCCAGGGGATCTGACACCCTCTTTTGACCTCCATGGGCAGAGCACAATACAGGTGCATTTATGTACATGCAGGCAATAACACTCATACACATAATATAAAATATTTAGAAAAGAATAATAGCAGATTTTCCTGAAGCTAGAGAAGTTCCACTCTTTCCCTTCACTTGGGCCTCTTTTCTAGCCTTGGGCCCAGGCCTGCTCCTGTTCTTCCCACTTCAGATCTCTGGACTAGCTTTGTAAACCAGATTCCCTTAATCTCTTAGGGAGTTTGGTAGACCCTCCACAGGTTGTCCTCATCCGTTTCTCACCCCTGGTCCCCCTACTGATCTACTTATCACAGAACCATCAACTACCAAGACCAGCCTACTACCCTGCAAGTATCCAAAGCACACCAAGTAGCTTCAGACCTGTGCAAAAATCAACTAAGCTACATCAACAATATAAATAAAGCCAAAATTCAACTCATGAAAGGCAGAATAGAAATCCCTATCGGACACACGACAATACACAGACACACACACAGACACAGACACACACACACACACACACAGACACACACACACACACACACACACACACACACACACACACCCCAAAAGCAATGTGAAAACACAAAGATACAGAGAATATTCTACAAAGGACTAAAGATAAGAATGAATATACCCGGGGCTGGAGAGATAGCCTAGCAGTTAAAAGCACTGACTGCTCTTGGAGAGGACCTGGGTTTGATCCCCAGCACACACATGGTGGATAAGAACTGTCTGTAGTTCCAATTCCAGGAGAACTTCAGTTCCAGGAGAATCCGAGACCCTCTTCCTACCTCTGCAGCATTGCACGACACAGGTGCACAGACCTGCATGCAGACAGTAAATTCATACACATACAAAAAATAATAAATAAATTAAGAAAAGAATGAATATACTCAAGAGGTTACAGAAACAAAACAAAGGAAGGTCTAATTACAGAAACACAAAATAGGACCAAGAACACAAACTAATTAAAATGGCAGTAAGCTATACACATCTTTGAATAACAACTGTAAATATCACTGGCCTCAACTATCAAGTCAAGAGACATAAGGTAGTGGAACGAAGTAAGAAAAAAAAAATCTAGTCTTGCTCCGGGGCCATAGTCAGGTCCTATGTCTGGGGCTTAGGTTCTGGACCTGCTAGGATCACCTGGAACAGCCCGCCACTGCTCCAGGCAGGTAAAAACTTAGGACATTGACTCTTGGGGTGTTGGAAAATTGATTTGCTGGTTTGTGACAGGTGTGCTAGTGGCTGGTGGGCCTAGACACTTTGGAAGAAAGACAGCATCTTCAACAAGTGGTGTTGGCAAAACTGGATCACGACCTGTAGAAGAATGAAACTGAGCCCCCTACCTCTCGCCCTGTACAAAGGTCAATTCCAGATGGATCAAAGACATCAATGTGAAATCCAAAACTCTGGAGGTGATAGAAGAGAAAGTTGGCGGCAGACTGCAGGACATAGGAGTAGGAAAAGACTTCCTAAATCAGACAGCAGCTGCACAAGAATTAAGGTCGACAATTGACAAATTAAAACTCATTAAACTCAAAAGCTTCTGTACATCAAAGGAAACAACAAAGGAAGTGAAGAGAAAACCCACGGAGTGGGAGGAGACCTTCACAGCAGATGAATCTGACAAAGCATTAATTTCCAGAGTATACAAGCTACTCAAAAAACAAAGAAGAAAGAAAACAAATGAATCACTCAAAAGATGGAGCAATGATCTGAATAGAGACTTCACAGAGGAGGAATTGGAGATCGCTGAGATACATCTTAAGAAGTGTTCAAAATCGCTAATAATTTAGGAAATGCAAATTAAAACCACTTTAAGATACCAACTTACTCCAATAAGACTGGCTAGGATCAAGAAAACAAATGATACCAAGTACTAGAGAGGCTGTGGGGAAAGGGGAACACTCATCCATTGCTGGTGGGAATGCAAACTGATACAGCCACTATGGAAAGCAGTGTGGAGAACCCTTGGAAGACTCAAATGAGCCTACCATTTGACCCAGTCATACCACTCCTGGGTATATACCCACAAGACACAACTTACTGCAAAGATACATGCACAGCTATGTTTATTGCAGCTCTGTTCACAATAGCAAAAAGCTGGAACCAGCCCAGG
>VZQC01004206.1:1956724-1968276 GCA_009823505.1 Rhizomys pruinosus
GCAGAGTGTGGGCTGAGTGCAGTGGACCCTGGGCCCCGGGACCTCAGATAGGACAGGGTCTACGGGTACAGGTCAGCGCAGAGTGTGGGCTGAGTGCAGTGGACCCTGGGCCCCGGGACCTCACATAGGACAGGGTCTATGGGTACAGGTCAGCGCAGAGTGTGGGCTGAGTGCAGTGGACCTGGGCCCCGGGACCTCAGATAGGACAGGGTCTGGCCCATGGCTGTTCCCACTCAGCCGCAGCCTCAGTTTCTCCTTTGTACATGGGTCCCCAAGCTTGTGGCCTCTGGTGCCTGTCAGCCTCCTGTTGTCTTCCAGGTTGAAGAAGAGGTGGAAGGAGAAAATCCCCAACCCCAGGAAGTGCGTCCTGTTCCAGGTGGGAGGACTGAGCTCTGCTGCTGGCTCCCTGTCTCCCAGCCTCCTCCTACCCGGGAAGATGAGCTGAGAATACGGGTCTCTGGGGCTCCCCAGGAACCTGCTCAGAGCCCTGCCTGGATGCAGAAGGGAGTGAGAATATCCCCTCTGGGATGGCTCTGGAGGGTCTGAGCCTCAGAGTAGGAGGAGGCCGAGGGCTGCGGGACTCCGGTGCCGGGCTGCACAGCCACTCACCATGAGAGTACTTGGAGGGCTCAGGCCCCAAGACAGGCATGTCAAGGAGGGAAGAGACAGGCTGGGGTCTTCTCAGGAGGTGACAGTCTCGGTGGACGCCAGGGCCAGAGGGCAGGGACCTGTGGCAGGCAACAGGGCCTGCGGTCCAAAGGTATTTGGGAAGTTACTGCCTCAGTGCCCCTCGCTTTTTGGTGTCAGAGGCCTTGGCCAGGTCCTGCTGCAAGGAGACTCCTCTCTCCGTGTGTAGCTCAGGCAGGTGCTATCCCTCACATGCCGTCCTGTCCCCATAAGCCATCCTCCTCCACTCCCTCCTTCCCGAGGCCTGAGCTCGAAGGCACTAACGTCGCTCCTCTTCCAGGATGGACCTGGAGGATTCTGGCTTCCCCACAGCATGGCAGCCTCCGTCACCAAGAGCCCTCTTCCCCAGGGGCCGCGGGGCAGCCTCTTCACCGAACTGGATGGGTGAGTGGTTGGGTTCCTAACCCTGGAGAAGTCTGTGGGGGAGAACCGGCCCACCGTGCACATCGGAGACTGTCATGGGGTGGCTGTCACTCTCTGAAGAAATCCCATGAGGTGGCTTTCACTGTCGTGTGTGGCACTGCAGGTACACATGAGGAAGATCCCCAGTTAGGGTCCGACAGACAAGGGACCAGGGTCACCGTCCTGGAGCAGGTGATTCTTCCTCCCTTGCTTCCCAGAGAAGCCCTTCACTGCACAGGCCCCATGGCTGGGTGAGGATACATACCTGCAGGTCCTCAGACTGCGCTGATGGCTCGACCCCAGCTGGCAGTCTATCAGGGAACGGCAGTGGTCTGGCAGGTAGGAGGCTGCAAGGAGCAGACAGTGACGGCAGCCACCCACAGTAGTGACCCGAACTGAAGACACGGTCACTGATCCCGGGGGACAGTCAACCTGAATGGCATCCATTCATGGGTCCTGACTCTCCCTTGCCTCTATGTATTTGAGGCCTGGAAGGGATCAGGTTGCCTAGACTCCCCCCCACACCTGACCTCTCTGCCCACCTCTTGCCCCACAGGGAGTCATCTCCACACTTGGGGGACAGTGAAGTGTCACCTCTCTCCATCGAGTACCCTACTATCATCCGAGATCCACCATCTGGGTCTGACACCACTCCAGCTGCCTCATCAGAACGCATGGAGAAGCCCCCTGACACACAGCTAGACCCATCCATCCCTGCACACAGGCCTGAGAGCCAGACTCCCAGCTTTGACTTCAATGGGCCCTACCTGGGACCTCCCAACAGCCGCTCCCTGCCTGACCTCGTGGGCCAGTCAGTGCCCCCACAGACAGGTGGGGGGCTGAAGTCGGCTCTGCCAGGCTCCCTGGAGTACCTGTGTCTGCCCCTCGGGGGACAGGTGCAATTGGTCCCACTGGGCCAGGTGATGGAGCAGGGCCCGGCTGTGGATGTGGACTGCGAGCCCAGCCTAGGGGCCATGGGATGCTCCTCCGTGGAATGTGAGGGCGAGCCTGGACCTGAGCTAGGGGCAGAGGGGCAGGACCCAAGGGACAATCCAGTGGCTCTTCCCCTGAGCTCTAGGGGCCAAGAGGACCCTGTGGTGGCCTCTGGTTATGTGACTTCTGCAGACCTGACGCTCACCCTGCCCTCAGGGGCCCAGTCTCTCTCCCTGCGCCCCTCTTTGGGATCCCCCTCAACCCAAAACATCAGCCTCTGTCTCAGGGTGCCCAGGGATTCCCCTGAAACTCCAGGCCTTGGGCCACAAGAGTTTGAGGGCTATGTGGAGCTCCCTCCAAGCACGATCCAGTCCCCCAATTCCTCTCTGTGCAGTCCTACCCCTCCCATGCCCAGCAGCCCTGTGGTGAGTCTGGGGGAGCCCAGGGAGGAGGTGGCCCCAGCGTCCCCAAACCCTGAGGGTCTCCTTGTCCTGCAACAGGTGGGGGACTACTGCTTCCTCCCGGGCCTGGGGCCTGGCCCCCTCTCTCCACGCAGCAAGCCCTCCTCCCCTAGCCTGTGTCCCGAGATGGGCCAGCTAGACCAGATCCTTCCGGTCAAAAAGCTTCCCAGTCAGCCAGCACCTCAGTTGCCTGCCATTCAGTTCTTCAAATCCCTGAAGCAGCAGGACTATGGGCCTCTGCCGCCTTGGGACACGAGCCGGCCAGGAGAGGTGTGCTGAGGAAGCCCAACCTTGCCAGCAGCTCACACTATGGGGGCATCCTCACAGGGCTGGGAGCTCATGCACCAAGATCCCCAGACCTCAGCACCCTTCATCTCTTCTCTCTGCCCTTGACCTTCAGCAGCCCCCCACCTAGTCTCCCTTTATCTTCTGTCAGTGTCTCTCTGTCAGATTCTCTCTCTCAAAGTTCCATGGGTTTAGCTAAAGAAAATAATTAAAACAGTAAATGCTGATACTCAAGACATCCACAACATGAGCCAACTTGACCTCCAGCAAATAATGCAAATGCAAACAGCTTAATGCCAGTGTGCCTTGAGCTTCAGAAAGGCGGTGACTTCCAAGAGCTCTCGTCCCCACAGCAGGCACTCAGTCACGGCCAGTGGGACACGGAGGCCTCGAGCTTTGTGGCAGCGAACAGCCCACTGTCCAGATTCAGTGCTGGATACCTGCTCTGTGATCATCACACTCTGTCCACAGTGAGCTTCCCGCAGGCTTTCTGCAGTTGATACTGAGTTCTGGGGTCTCTGCCCCCCCCCTGCTGCCCCTCCTTCCCCCAGCCTGGCCATCGCTGTGGTCACCAGCTGGTGTTGCCCACATCAGCAATGTCACTATGTAACAACAGGCTCCAGTCCCGTCTGTAAGGACCCAGGGCTCCCTGGCAGCTGCAGACTGCTTTAGAATGCAGTTCCCATTGTCAGAATGACGTGTGCTGCCCATTCCCCACACCTGTCAAAGTCTGATCCTTGGGCTGCCCACCCAAGCCCCCTCCTCCTGCTCTCGGCTAGAGGCATGCCATGTTGTTGGTGCCCAAGGAGGACACGCAGCCTGTGGCAGTCTTTAGATACTAGAGAGACCACACAGGTCTCACTCCTAGAGCTGCTTGGAGCCCAGCCCCTAATAAAATGGAAGGGAAGAGAGATCTAGCAGATGGAATACGCACAGAAAGTTCCCCCAGTGTATTTTCTCATAGTTTTGTGCAGGAGGCTCTGAAACACCCTGAGCACTTGGACTCCATGTTGCTGTGAGATAGGGGGCTGAGCTGCACCCCCTGTGGGGCCACAGCTGCGGAGGCCTTCATGGGAAATCGTATGTGTGTCATTTGTATTTTCTGGTTCTTTTTGTGTTTCAAGCTTTATGTGGAAGTTTTAACTATTCTGAACAAATGTATATAACCTAGATCCATTCTGCCAACCCCGAGCGAGGGATAACGTATCCCTGCTTCTCCCCTCTGCCCTCTGTCCCCGTGTCTGAAGGGTCACTTCTGTGATCCACTGCATCCTCAGCAGGACGCCCCTCATGGCCTGACTCCCTCGATGGCAGTCACCAACTTGAATGCTCTCATACTCAATCCTGGCACATGGCAGGCAGAACACGTGCTTCTGCTGATTTTGTCCTTTGGTCCCTGTTTAGTGTAACAAGGAAAATCACCCCACCTGCATGTGTATTACTATGAAGCTCAGGACACCATGTTGATACATTCTAAAGTAAAGTGCTCTGGGGAAAATGAGGAAGACCAGCCTTGTGGGGTGTCCCATTTATTCCCAGGATGATCCATGCAGTAAACATACACAGGAAAGCACACCACATGGACACATGTTAAGGTCCAAATACAGAGAGTGCATTTTATTTCAAAATGTCTGGTTATATAGACAGCATGACTCAACTCCCAGGGCCAAATCCTAAACCTTTTCCTCACTACATCCCACCCCATGGGTGTTTCCAGGGAGGTCCCATTGGTTTAGAATGCTTCCCATCTTAACTATAATTTTCCCACATCTCACCCTTTAAATTTTTTTTTTTTTTTGGTCTTTTTGAGACAGGGTCTCCCTGTAGTCCCAGCTGTCCTGGAACTCACTCTGTAGACCAGGCTGGCCTTGAACTCACAAAGATCCGCCTGCCTCTGCCTCCCAAGTGCTAAGATTAAAGGCATGTGCCACCACGCCCAGCCCAAGTGTACCTTTTTAATCATACTAACAAAGCACAAGCAATTAGATGTACAGGCATTTAAACAGTACTAATTATTATGGCAAGCTAAGCTGTGAGCATAGACACAGATGTTTGGCTGGTATGCTAATCCATGAACTGTGGCTTTTCTGTAAAGGGTGACAAGTTCTTATTGTGGCTTATAACATCTCCTAACCAGTAGAGGACCTAAGCTTATGGCATCAGCCATGAATTATTCCTCCAAGGAGAGAGCTAATAGCCAATTAGATTTGGGATATATGGACATATGGCTGCCACTGGCTGCTCAATATCTCCAGGCAGTTGAGTTGTAGCTGATAGTGATGGAGGAGACTTGCTTGACTCAAGGAGACCAATATTTTGCTTCATTGCTTTAGTGGCCTTTGGTAACACTCTCTGGCATTTCAGAGACCACTGTACACTTGCAAATGTGGTCTCAATACATCTTTCCCATGCTTACACCAGGTCTTTAGCAGGGCCTAACCACCACTCTTCTTGCAGGTATCCCAGTTTATAGGCAAAATGCCTTTATCTTTTTGGTGCTTGGATCTCCTAGCCAACTTCTCCTTGGCAGAAAAATCCATTGCTGATATCAGAACTCTCCTGTATTAATATATTTTGCTTAATTACACAACTTATAAAGATTTTACTATTATATTTGGCTCTGAATAGAGAATTATCCTTTCACAGTTCCTATGTCTATCAGTCAATTAAAGAAGGTAGTTATACCTGTTTTATAAGAAATTACCACTATAACAGTTGGCTCTAATTTACAGTTAGGGAATGACTTCATTACCATCATGTTTTTCTTTTTCCTATAAAAGGGAGAGGTAGGAAGGTTTCTCAGCATCTGGAAGGTAAAATTCATTAGGGCACATTATAAACAGTTATCCCAAATAGAATTCAGAGAGATGCTTGGTGTCTGTGACTCAGGCAGTCTGAGGTTCCTCTTCCTTTAATGTTCAGATGGGTCAGCCTCTCTGCTGGCATTTCCCAGTCCATCCTCCACAGACAAAAGTCATACATTTTCAGGCATTTAGATTGGTGTTTTTACCTGTGGGAACATACAAATTTCCTCCCATTGTTAGTTTCAAGATCTCAAAATTGAAAATTTATCAAAAGGTTTGGAATACAGAGTTTTCCATGTGTATCCCAGTAGGAGAACTCTACCACCTCCCTCTTTTTGTTTTTTAAATTTTTATATTTTGACCTATAGATGTCTAAGTTGTATTACATATACCTATAAACAGGAACCAAGGCATAAGTTTTCATCAAATTCACCCAAACTCTTTATCATTGACTGTATACTATTTATTTGGGAAGTAAATTTAAACTTAAATCCTTTAGTTAAATTATCCTACAGGTAAAAGAAAATGTTACAAGGTGATACTGTATAACACAGAAAAATATAAAGACCATTTGTGTACCTTAACCCCAAAGTTATTGTTGGAAATTCAATACAAATTATAAATAAAACAATTAACATTTTATATTCCCAATTAGTTCAAATGTATTACCATTCCCAGCAAAACTTTCAACCAAATTTAACTAATATAGACATTTTTACTAAGTCTTTTACTAAGTCTACTAATATCCTATAATATGTAGACAAAGCTTGGGCAAAGTAGAATACCTGCCAAATAAATTTTAACCAAACATACACTTTGTTCTTTAAAATTATATGACTAGACTTTGACTTCAGAGAAACCAAGTCCATTAACTTACATTGTTTATTTTGTATTTCTGTATAAATCTCTACTGAAATACCTCTCTATATAAATATATGTTATTTTTAAATATATCATTTTAAACTGCAAACCTTACAGAGTGGATTTTAATGACCATCTCCCTCCAAGCTCTTCGAGATGCCTTCTCCAGGCCTGGCATGAAAACCTGCTTTAAAGATTTTTTGATATCTAGCTCTTAATAAAATTTTCTTTTACAGTTTTGCCCATTAGTTAATTAAAGACTGGCTATATATGCCCCATGAGAAATTGTTACCATAGCAGTTGGTCATTTTATAGTTAAGGAACAATTCCATTACCACCTTGATTTTTCTTGTGGGAGCTTCTAGGAAGCTTCCTTTGCCATGAGCAGGTACAGTGTGGTCCTGCTAAAGGAAGGGGAACACAGTGCCCACTTTGTGGACACTGTGGGGAACTGACCCCTCGGCACAGAGGTCAGTCGGTTACTTCTGTAACCTGACCGGAGGGGTACTTCCAACTCAGGTCATTAGCTTGGGACGAGACATGTTTCCCACTCTTGGCTGTGACTTTCCACCTGCCCAGAGACTGCTGAACCCTGGACAGGAATTTCAGGCTGATGGATGTTGGCCTATCTTCAGCCTATGTACACTCACAACACCAGCTACCCAGATTGGTGGTCCCCACTGGAACCTTTTTCCAACCCACTGGCCATCTGAATGAAATGCAGGTTTGCCTTGGCCTGTGTGCTCACAATAATTTAAAAAAATGGCAGCCAGAAGCTGGGCGTGGTGGCACATGCCTTTAATCCTAGCACTTGGGAGGCAGAGGCAGGCAGATCTTTGTGAGTTCAAGGCCAGCCTGGTCTACAGAGTGAATTCCAGGACAGCTGGGGCTACAGGGAGACCCTGTCTCAAAAATAAAAAAAAAAAAAAAAAAAAAATGGCAGCCAGGAATTACGTAATGATGTTAATGGGAATTCACAATTCTTTTTTTTAATTTTTAAAATTTTTATATTTTTTATATATTTTTTATTCCCAAAGACCCAAAAATTTACTAACACTTTAATACTATGAAAACCTGGTTGTATCTTTGTTTCAGATGTTGAAAGGGTATAACCAGTAGGTGGAAATGTAGATCTATTAAGATGTTCAATGAATTTTTAAACTTTTTAATAGATAACCCATAGCCTTTGTTGATATTGAATTATGTGTTGGCTGTTTAATATAAATCTGCATATTGAGAAGGAAGGGCCAAGTTCCAACTCAAAGGCAGTGTTTTTACTGGTATTATAGCTGTTAACATTAAAATATACTTAGAACACAAGTACACACATCCATACACGTGTGCATGCACATATACATACATACATACACACACATACATAGATACATACATACATACATAAATACATACATAATAAAGAAAGGTTTGTTAGATTGATCTGCAAGAGAGGAAAGCCACATTATTTGGTGTCCAATGAGAAACATGAAATTTTTATAATTTGTCATAGGGTTATTTTTACATAATTAGAATAAATGTCCTAGTAACACACAAAATAGCTGAGATCCATATGCCACCTCTTAGGCCCATTCCCAAGCACTTGCTTTCAATGAACTATCCCTAAAGTCTACTCCTATTCTTTCCCTATCCTGTCCCTCCTGGTTAACTATCCCTAGGCTGTCCCTAGGCCAAGTCTAACTGTCCCTATCCTATTTACAAATATAAGATTGAGGAGGGTGCCCAAAAGTAGACAGGTAAAAGTTGTTTGTAGTCTTGGACTGATTTATCTTGTCTTATTATTAAGGACTTTGGAAGAATAATAATTATCCATAATTACAGCAACAATCACAATAATTATAACATTATTAATTATTATCAATAAATATTATTAACCATTATTAGTCACAATCATCATTAATAATTATTATGAACAACAATTGTCAATATTAATAGCCAAAAACAATGAACAATTTATTATTAGACTGAATTATTATCAATTATTAGTGGTAATTATATTCAATAAGAATAATTATAACTATTAATAACAATTACCAACAATAATCAACAACAATTTATCATTAAACTGAATATTATGCATACTATAAACCTAATTAAAAATTGTTAACACTAAGGGGTATAAAACAAACATTATGAGTTGAACCTTTGTTTACAATTCACTCCTAATTAGATTTAAACTTGTAGGATTATAATGAATTAAAAGCAGGAACTTGCATTCACTCACACATACACACAGTTTGAAGACGGGCTTAAAGAAACAAACAGTTTTATTTTTTAAAATTTCATCTAAATTGAACCAAAATATTAATTCATGTTGTTAAAGAAGCTTTTACTAATAGTTCTTAAAAAAAAATTTTATCTGAGCAAGTTTCTTTTGTTAGAACTCCAGGGCCTGTAAACTCTCCTAGAAATCCATCTATTTTGTCTCCAAAATGATGAAATTAAAAGACTGTTACTTTAAGTCAAAACTGAAAGGGCATGATTTAGATAAATTGCTAAGACACCATGTGCTCAGTTTCGAGGCTGGCATGTGCACAGCAGGCAGGCTGGTGGTGCCAGGGCACAAACCAAGTGTGATCAGGAATTCCATGAGAAAAAAATCTTTAAGGTGAAACACATTTAAAAAGATCAAGATAGCAGGGCGTGGTGGCGCACGCCTTTAATCCTAGCACTGGGAGGCAGAGGAAGGTGGATCTCTGTGAGTTCAAGGCCAGCCTGGTCTACAGAGTGAGTTCCAGGACAGCTGGGACTACAGGGAGACCCTATCTCAAAAAGACCAAAAAAAAAAAAATCAAGATAAATTAAATCAACCAATTAATTGTGCACATATATTTACTCAAAAGATATCTAGGGTACCCGAGGATTAAGTAAAAATATTACTTTTAAAGTTAAGCATACTGAAATAGATTTGAATTACCTAAGTGATACAGCTAGCTCAACCCCAATTTTGGATCCACAAATAGCCAGCAGATTTAGGTAGGAAGAGTTGGATTTAGAAATAGTTACCAAAAAAAAACCCACAAGAAGAAAAGAGAGCAATACACTTTTATCTAAAAACAGATTTTGTATACAAAATTTAAGAGAAATTTGTTAAGTGGCCAAGGCTTAAAATTATCTAGAAAAAAAACTGCTCTTGATAGGGTGGTTCCCATGAAAGGCCTTAATTTGCATCAGAAAGAAGTGGGCTCCAGCCTTGGCTGAGCCATAGAGCTACCTGGAGAAAATTTACATGTGAACAAGTTAAAGCTGGAAGTGAACCTGGGGAACTGGTTCCTCACAGTAGGAGATGAAGTCCAGTCTTTTTCTTCGGGGGAGGGGGAAATTAAAACCAGAAAGTTTTATTTTAGACCTGTAGAATTATGAAAAATGATTCCAAGGCCAAGCATGGCTACTAAGCCTTGATATTAAACTCAGCCTTGAAATCACTAACTTTTATAGCCTGCAGGAGTGACCAAGCCAGGAGGCACATGCCTGAAGGGAATGGGATGCTCTCTGTATTAGTCAGTTTTCTGTTGCTGTGATAAAACACCATGACCAAAGGAACTTATAAAAGGAAGAGTTTATTTGAGCTTACGATTGACGGTTCCAGGGAATCAGAGTCCATTGTGGTGGGAAGCATGGTGGCCGGGGCTGGGCAGCAAGCAGAGGGTCACATCTTGCAATGAGCACAGGAAGCAGAGAGAGCAACTGGAGACCACAAGGCTTGTTAAACTCACTAAGCCTGCCCCCAATAACGTACTTCCTCTAGCACAGTCACACCTTCTAAGACCTCCAAGAACAGTGCCACCAACTGAAGACAAAATGTCTGAATACTTACAGCCTATGGGGGACACTCATTCAAACCACCACACTCTCTCTGAGCCAAATCAGAGCCAGGAAGTTTTCCTCCACGTGTGCAAAGCCACAGTTCCCAGATCACCCTTCCATCCACTGAAACCAGCAGGAGAGAAGTCTCCACCTCAAAAGATAGATATCAGGAGAGAGAGAAAAAAGAGAAGAAAAAGGCAAGATTTAGAGTTTCAAATACCTAATTTGTCAAGGTTGCCTCCTGCCCCACATCTGGGCGCCATTTGTGGGGTGTCCCATTTATTCCCAGGATGATCCATGTGGAAAACACATGCAGGAAAGCACACCACATGAACACATGTTAAGGTCCAAATACAGAGAGAGCATTTTATTTCAAAATGTCTGGTTATATAGACAGCATGACTTACTTCCAGGGCCAAATCCTAAACCTTTTCCTCACTACATCTCACCCCATGTGGGGTGGCCAGGGAGGTCCCATTGGTTTAGAATGCTGCCCATCTTAACTAAATTTTCCCACACAGCCTCTACACATTAAGATATTAACCCCCAATACCTTGCATTAAGAGGAAATTTTTTAATAAAATGTTTGTAATATAACACAAAACCAGCCCTTGAACCTGTGTATGTGTCTTGGGAGGTTGGTAGAGTGTAGAGGGTTGGGGGGGTCGATTGGAGGGGGGTGGCCAGGCCCGTTCCTTACTCCCCAGGAACTTTGCATTGCAATGAAAGCTTCAAGAGACTGACAGCCAGATATAGAGTTGGCTGAAGCTCTGGGAGATCAGCTGGTGTATTAGTCACTTTTCTGTTGCTGTGATAAAGCACCATGACCAAGGAACTTATGAAAGGAAGAGTTTACTTGAGTTTACGATTGACGGTTCCAGGGAATTAGAGTCCATTGTAGCGGGAGGCATGGCGGCTGGATCTGGAGCAGCAAGCCGAGGGTCACATCTCACAATGAGCACAGGAAGCAGAGAGAGAGCAACTGGAGACCATGAGGCTTGTTAAACTCACTAAGCCTGCCCCCAATAACGCACTTCCTCTAGCACGGACACACCTTCTAAGACCTCCAAAAACAGCGCCACCAACTGGAGACAAATGTCTGAATACCTAGAGCCTATGGGAGACACTCATTCAAACCACCACATTCCACTCCCTGGCCCCCATAGGCTCCTGACCATATAAAATGAAAAATGCATTTAGTCCAACCTTAAAAGTCCCCATAGTCTTTACCAGTTTCAATGCCATTCAAAAGTCCACAGTCCAAAGTCTCTTCTGAGACTCAGGCCAATCTCCTAAA
>VZQC01004206.1:1977433-2062818 GCA_009823505.1 Rhizomys pruinosus
CACCCAGCTGAGGATCTGCTGGCTGCTCTGGGATGCTGGGAGAGGAAGAGTCAATCTCATTGGTGTGACACCTGGTCAGTTGACCAGACTCCAGGGCATGGACTCACACCCAGGAGCACCTGAGAGACACAGAATGGAAGCCATACACCTTTAAAAAGACAAAAATTTACAGCCAGGCGTGGTGGTGCATGTCTTTAATCCTAGCACTTGGGAGGCAGAGGCAGGCAGATCTTTGTGAGTTCAAGGCCAGCCTGGTCTACAGAGTGAGTTCCAGGCCAGCTGGGGCTACAGGGAGACCCTGTCTCGAAAAGACCCAAAAAAAAAAAAAAAAGACAAAAATTTAAGCTGGGCATGGTGATGCATGCCTTTAATCCCAGCATTCGGGAGGCAGAAGCAAGCAGAACTCTGAGTTCAAGACCAGTCAGAGACACAGAGTGAGTTCCAGATCAACCTGGATTACACAGTGACTTCTAGGCCAGCCTCCCTGCTGAAGCACCTTCCACTCTTCACTGGTTCATGTCTCTATCTGCTAAGCCTTCTTCTCTATAGTTTCATCTTCTCAGACAAAGAAGCACCAGGGATTCCAAAAGCACAGCTGGACCAGTGTCATCAGCATCAGCAGTAAGGTTAGGGATGCGCCTCCTGTCCCACCCCAGGCTGAGGAGCCAACAGGCTGCTTCACCAGCTCTGAGGCACATAAGGTGTGGGAGCCTGTGCTCCACCCTGTGCTTCACGGTCCTCACCAGGCACTGGGCAAATCCCGGGAAGGGACAGGCAGATGGGACAGGGAGGTCAGGCAGGTGCCAAGGCTCAGCAAAGGTGGGTGAGGCAAGTTGCTCTCACATCACAGAACCGTACAGATCCCACGGCTTCTCCATCTCTTTGAGGATGAGCAGTCCACCTGGGCCCAGGCAAAGGGCATCTGGCTAGCAGAATGTATCAGTCTGAGCTCTGCCCCATCCTGGAGAGGAGGACTTGGCTTGTGGAGGGAGAGGCCAGGCTCCAGTGCCGGGGACCTGTCAGTAGTCTCCCACCTGCTGCAGGACACGGAGGTCTTTGAGGTGAGGGGAGGCTAGGACTACCTCCTCCCTGGATGCTCCTAAACTCACAACAGGGTTGCTGGGCACAGGAGGAGAGGACTCAGGGGGCTGGCTCAAGCTTGGAGGGAGCTCCACATAGCCCTCTGACCATGGTGGCCTGGGACAGAGGCTGGGATTTGGGGCTGGAGGAGACCCCAGAGATGGAGCTTTCCCTGTAGGCAGGCTGAGCAGCAAACCAGAGGCCACCGTGGGGTCTTCACAGGCCCCAGAGCTCAGGGGAAGGAAGAGACAGTGGGCTCTCCTCTGGGTCATGTCTCTCGACCTTTGGTGCATAATCAGGAGGGACAGGGATGTCCCCCCTTCTGTGGGGAGGTTCCTCTCAGGCCCACACTCCACATCCTTAGCCTGGTCCTGCTCCATCACCAGGAGCTTGGCAGTGCTGCCTTTGGGCTCCACCCATCTGTGTGGGCACCGGCTGACCCTCGGGGCCAAGCAGAGAATGGCTGTGGGGAGGCTCCAGGGAGGGGCTATTGAAATCAAAGCTGGGCACCAGGTTCTGCAGCCTGCCTGAAGGGGTGGATGGGTGTGGCTGGGGTCAGAGGGCTGCTACCTAAGTTCTAACGAGGTCATGTCGGGCCCAGATGGTGGATCTTGGACAACGTTAGGGTCCTCTAAGAGGTGGCACCTCACTATCCTCCAGATATACAGATGGCACCTGTGAGTACAACGGAGAGAGGACATCAGCAGGGCAGGGACTCCCGCGTCTGAAGGACAGGGGTAGGGTGGAGAGAAAGAGAAGGGACCATGGAATTGAGTCGCCTCGACCACGATGGCTGACACAGGCTGTACCTCGGGTGAGGCCCATGCTGCATCGTACCCACCATACCTGTCATACCCCACCTGCTGCTCCTCGGCTGCCTTCCCAACCTCCTGGGCACCATTTTCATGCCACCTCAGCACCTACCTGACCCTCTGCCCTTGAGTTGACCAAGCCAGGAATCAGAGCTCCCACACATAGGCACACTAGCACCCTGTCTGTGCCCTGGGGCTCGCCAACTCCAGTCACACTCCCCTCCTGTCACATTGAGCTTCCCAGCACAGCCTGTTCTGGGGCCTCAACCTGCCACTGGAGCACTCAGCCTCCCTTCTTGGGATGATGGTCTCTACCTGACTTACAGTAGGGGCTCTCAGAGGGAGCCACTCAATCTGTGTGTGTTGAATTAATGAGAGAGAAAGAGGGAGAGGGAGAAGGAGAGGGAGGGAGGGAGAGAGGGAGGAAGAGAGAGAGAGAGAGAGAGAGAGAGAGAGAGAGAGAGAGAGAGCACACTCCCCTTCTAGAGGTCTCCCAGCTGCTCAGAGTAGAACCCCTAAGACCAAACTCCTGCTTTCTGCTCCACTCTCCCCCTGAATCGGCTTTCTCTAAGCCCTCATTTGGTGTTGGCTCTGGCACCCAGCAGGGAACCCAGCTGCCTGCAGCTCCTTCCTGGCCACCTACAACCTCATGGACAGGTCTTGTCCCTGCCTTTCCCTGTCTGGATCTTCACCGAGCCAGCTAATGACCCCCAACTCCACTCCCTGTCACTGCCCTTCCCCAGGCATCTCCACACACAGCTGGCTGCCGTGTATCCGAATCCTCCCTAAAAGGATCCCTGGACACAAACGCCTGTCGGCAGCCTGAGGCCCAGCACTGTGCTCTTCCCCCATGGTCTCGCCTTGGGTGCTGGCCTTATGAAGAGGAGCCCCAAGATTTGTCCACCCAGCTCCCTCTTCTGGTGCCTCCCTGTAAGAGCCTCCCCAGAAGTCCCCCCACTGCTCCTCCACCCCAGCCCTCGATCTGCCTGGCACCGTGCACTGGGTCACCAACAATTTTTCCTCATGCACCCCCACACCTTGGCAAAGGGCAGGATGTATGGACACATACAATCGATCGAGCAATCAATAGATAGATAGATAGATAGATAGATGATAGATAAATAGATGACAGATAGATAGGAAGATAGATAGGTAGATAGATAATTGATAGATGATAGATAAATATGATAGATAGATGATAGATAAATATAAGATAGATGAATGATAGATTGATGATAGATAGATACAAGATAGATAGGTAGATATAGATAGACATAATAGATAGATAATAAATATATAAAAGATATATAGATTAATATATAGATAGATGATAGACATAATAGATAGATAATAAATATATAAAAGATATATAGATTAATATATAGATGATAGATAGATAAATAAAAGATACATACATAGATAGATACATAGAGAGATAGATACATAGATAGATTGATTGATAGGAAGATAGATAGATGATGATAAATAGATGATAGAGAGAGAGATAGATATGAGATACATAGATAGATTGATAGGAAGATAGGTAGATAAATAGATGATAGATAAATAGATGCTAGAGATAGATAGATAGATAGATAGATGTTAGATAGATAGATAGATAGATAGATAGATAGATAGATAGATAATAGATAGATATCTGCTGCCCTGTGCCTGGACCCCTGGAGGCCCTGGGACAGCCCTCCTTTTCCACCTGCTCAGGCCTAACAGCCAGCAGCTCTCTGTAAGCAAAAGGCTCTCCTTTTCCTTCTGTAAAGAAATGGCACTCTGATAGAGTCTTTTACAATGTGGCTTCAGTGAACTTCACCAGCTTGTCTATAAGGTGGGAGTGGAGGGCAAGTTTCTTTCTGCAAGGACAGGAAAGGAAGGGTTCCAAAAGTTTGGAGAGCAGATGTGACATTAGCGTGGGCACGTGGGTACTGTGTCCCTGCACTGTCACCTGCCTTATAAGGGCTGTTCATCTCAGGGCCTGCCCCTGTCCTCTGGGCATTGAGACCTCCTGTACAGCAGAGGGCGCTGTGAGCCAGGCCGTTCCCTTTCCCTCTGTCCACTCTCTCCACTGCACAAGTCTTTGCCAAGGTTATTGCCCAACCCAACTGCCGCTGAGAACCTTGTTGGACCCCGTCCCTAGACAGAACCTCCTGTCCTCTTTCTCGTCACCACAGCTGACTGTCCCCCCAGCCTAGTCTCAGCACACCAGGATGGATTCATGCCTTTCCATGTCTGCCAGCCCTGGAGCATGGTTGTCAATCAACTGAGCCTACAGGAAACCAATGAAATCCCTGTCATTCAACTTCAGTGATCTTATTCCACAGGTTCATTCCATAGACAGAGACAGACAGAGCTAGGAAGTGCAATGTCCAAGATCAGGCCTTGATGACACATACCTTCATGCCCCAGCCACTGTCAAGTTTCCTGCCTATAGCGCTGACCTCAGGACTCAGAACAACCTCAGAAGGAGAAACACCATGCTCAGGCGCCTGTGTTGGCCCCGCCCTCTCTACTCAGTCATCTTCCCTGCTCACCAGACCACTGCTGAGACACAGGGGCACTACTAGCTAGTTGCCTGGGGACTGCTTTGCATATCCTGTGCCTATGGAGGAAGAAATGGATGAACGAATCATTCCTCCTCCCTGGCAGGGATCACCCCCCGCCCCTTCTCCTCCTACAGTGCATCAGGCATTGCTCATCCTGTTTCCCTGAGACACATCACGTGGGGGGCTCCCTGGCCTCTCTGAAGCCTTGCTCATATCTCCTGCCCCTGGATTCATCCCTATGACACTCCCCACCCTTGCCTGACCCGATCTCCTTCATGTGACCGTGTGATGTTCTCCTGTGATTATCTAGCTCACGGGTTGCTAAACTGTGGCTTGTGGGTCAAATATGGCCCAAGTTCTGTATGACTTGTCATCTAAAAGTGGTATTTACTTATTTATTTATTTATTTATTTTTGAGACAAGGTCATATGGAGCACTGGCTGGCCTCAAACTTATTACGAAGGTGAGGATATCCTTGAATTCTTATCTTCCTGCCTCTCTACCTCGCAAGTGCTGGGATTACAGGCCTCTGCCGTCATGGTAGACCAGCACTCCACAGGCTGAGCCATATAGCCCTGGCTATTTATAAAATCAGTTTATTTTAATCAAAAGGAGAATAAAATTTTGCCATACATGTAAGCATTTGAAAATCAAATCTGTACATGAATGAAGCTTTACCACAGGCCAGGGGAGGGGAGGAGAGGGGATACAGGGTCTGGGGATGCATCTAGGAGGGGTGGAGGCACATTGGCAGTGATTGGGGGTGGTGCCCACAGCAAGGCTGATGGGATACAGCCTCAGATGAGGACAGAGCCAGCACATATGGTTCACTGAGGGTGCACACCCAGGAAAGGCAGGCACAGATCAGTCAGAGGAGAGGACTTTTGCCCTCTCCTTTCAGGACTTCTGCCCACTGGAGGCAGGAAGAAGCAGTTCACCAGCTGAGTGGGGAGGTATCATTGGAGGGGGGCCTCAGAGGAGGGCAGGGCTGAGCACTGGGCATGGGAAGCCACAAGGTGTGTGTGGCAGAGCCAGACTCCCAACTTCCCGGAACTCTGCTGTGGACCCGCTGCACCTGCTGTTCAGTCCCACAGGTCAGCACACTGTTAGTCACCTTCCCAGGTAGTCTGACCATGGGAGGCTGGGGACAGAAGGGGGTGCTGGGTCCACAGGTGCTAACACTCAGGAAGAAGCAGTCCAGCTGCAGGTCAACACAGGTCCCCACTCTGCCACTCACCATCTGTGACCTGTCCAGCTCCCTATAGACGGCTGTTCCCAAGACTCTGACAGCAGACTCCAGCCCCTGGGCCCAGCAGGAGCAGCTGGGAGCATGTTCCCCGACTATCTGTCCAGTCCCACCCAGCACTGATGCTGACTGGGTCCCCTCCCCATCCCAGCTCCATGCCCTCTGCCCCAGTGTCAATAACCCATACACCTGGTGGTGGAGGCTCAGGTCGGTGAGGCCCTGGGCATCCTCGGCGTCTGCCCAGCTGCAGATGATCCTGCTGGTAGCCCTTGTAGCACCTCAGGGTCTGCAGCCGGACGGTCTCTAACAGGGACAGGTGGGAGAGTTAGTCTCTCCCTCTGGCCTTCCCGGGCAACCCTCCCAGAGCCCCTCCAGGCCTGGATGCCCTCTCCAGCTTCCTGCCAAGGCCAGGGTAGCCAGGCAGAGGCTGTGTTGGTGTCCTGGCGGAGGACACTCCTCTTCTGTCAGGAACGTGGGATTCCAGTGGATTCTTGGCTGTTCCTGGGCCTTCCTGTGCTATGCGGGCCCCAGGATCCAGGCTGGATTCCTGTGTCCTCAGTCCTACCCTGCTTCCCGAGGTGTGGCCTGACAGAAGTGGCCCTGCGGTAGACCTGAAATGCCGCTGACATATCCCTGCTTGGGACACTGATCTGCTCACTGGGCTTCCAGCTTAACAAAGAGAATGAGCCTCCCACATTGTAACCAAGGAACTGTCCAGGACGCTGGGGAGAGTCTTCTCACACATGGAGCCCAGGAGCATCCCACAGGGCTCCAAGCACCAGGAGGAGGCTGGGGCTGCCATAGGCCCTGGGAGCTGAGAGGGCGGGGGGAACCCAAGGCCCCCAGAGGACTAGAGGGTGTGGGGGAAGGCTGGGTAAGGGGTTAGCCCACTAGAAGTCACTGAAGCCGGAGCTTCAGGGATAAGCACAGGTGAGCGGGAACAGGAGGAGCAGGGAAGGGAGGGTTAGGACTAAGGCAGGGGCAGCGTGGGAAGCAGAGCTGTGCATTAAAGCCAGAGCTGCTGGGGACCTAGGAGCGTCTTCGGGGTATGGTGGGGGTGGACCCCACAGGGCCTAGCGTCAAAGAGAGGGATAAGAAGAGGAGGGACCATCACACTCACCTATCTCTCTGTTGCACTGGGTCTCCAGCACAGAGCCAACAGGGCCATGTGGAGCAGCCCCTGGGTCGGCGCCATCTGCTGGTCGGTTCTGGGAGTGCAGGTGGCAGGGCTGAGCTGTAGCTATTGGGCAAGGTGGGGTCCTCACTGAGGGAATCCAGGGTTCATTCCCAGCCTGTGTCTGGCAGAGCTCTGTCACCAGTTGTCTGTTCTATCCGCTGAGGCCACTCCTCCCTCGGGGCTGAGAAGGCAGATTTTTGACAGGATCAAGGCAGCCTCCTTCCGTCTGTGTGGCCAAGCTGAGGGCCATGGCAGAAGGGCATGGAGGCGTGGGCTCTTTTTCCTGCCCTGCCTTCTGCACTGTGCCCCAGACTCCTAGTTCCCGCTGTGCTCTGTGCCCACAGTTCATGGAAACTGGGTGCATGCTTTGCTGCAGGGCCTTCCTACGTGTTTAGTGGTGAGCTCTCAGGGGCTCGGGGGACTTCCTTTGGGGACCCTCCTACAGGTGATACTTCTGCTTTTTGCAGCCTCCATGATCCACCCCATGCTGCACCTTCTGCTGGCCTCCTGTGGGCCAGGTTATCCCTGCCAGATTGTCCTGGTCCCCGTCCCCATCCTCCCCCCACCTCCGTCCCCCTCCGCCCTGCCAAGAGGCTGGGCAGAGACATAGCCTTTCCCTGACTGTCTTTGGTGAGGTTTATATAGTCAGAGGCCTTAGCAGCTAGCTATTCCTGTACAACGCACTAACATGTACACAGACACCTCCACCTCCTTGCTCAGACTACCCATGAGGGTTCATGTAAACCCAGAAGACTCTGAGAGCAGGGACGGACTGGTGTGGAGCTCAGGATACAATGCAGGATGAGCACTGTTAGAACACAGCCTTTTAAAGGCAGCAGCACTCTTAAGAAGCCAGATTCCACAGCCTGAAGAAATCAGGCCACATGTCCTGCAGCTCTCTCTGGGACAGAGCGTTAGGATACTGTCTGTGCTATGGCCCAAGCGCAGCCCCTAATTATGGTCCTAACCAGTACCTGGCTCTTCAGTGCTCTTTGTCACATACATTGTGTTGAACTAAATCACACAATATAAAAACTCCCACTGCCTCCCAAATAGTTATAAGTCAGATCTTGGCGAAGGGGGAGGGGGACTTCTTCTCTGTGAAGGGGGAGGGGGACTTCTCTGTGAAGAGTCTCCTCCAGCCCCCCCCCCAGCATCCTCCCCCATCCCTCTCCATCTGTCTTGGGGTCTCTCTCTTTCTTCTCACTTTTTCTTTTTTAAAATATATTTTTTAATTTTTATTTATTTTTTATGTGTATGAATGTATTGTCTGCATGTAGGTTGGTGCACCCATGTCCTGCAGTGCCACAGAGGTCAGAAGAGGGTGTCGGATTTCCCTGGAACTGGAATTAAAGATGGTTCTTAGCTGCCTTGTGGGTGCTGGGAATAGAATCCGGGTCCTCTGCAAGAGCAGTCAGTGCTCTTAACTGCTGAGCCATCTCTCCAGCCCCCTCTCACTCTTTTTCTAAAAAAATATTTTACTTATTATTTTATGTGTATGAATGTATTGCCTGGATGTAAGTGCACTTAGGTAATGTAATGCAATGTCCAAAGAGGTCAAAGGAGGGCAGCAGATGTCCTGGAACTGGAGTTATGGACAGTTGTTAGCTGCTATGTGGGGGCAGGGAATCGAACCCAGGTCCTCTGCAAGAGCTGTCAGTGCTCTTACCCACTGAGCCACCTCTGCAGCCCCTCGTTCTCCCTCTAAAGCAGCTCCTCTCCAGGTTATAAAGGGAAGCCTCTCCACAGCCCGGCTGGTTCTCAGGTTCCCGGCTCCACTTTCTGTCAGATGTGCTCCCCCAACTGCCACGCCCTTCATGGTCTCCAGGTTCTTTCTCCGTATAAACCCCATTTCCTGACGAATGAGTATTTGTCAGCTTCCTTCCCAGAACCAGCAGTGCAGCTCCATTATCATGTTTAATAAATGCTTCTTCCCCTCCGTTGGCCCCGTGCCCTCTCTCCACCTGCCCCGCACATCTGAGTACATCCAGCACCACCCTCACTTCAGGTCCTGCCTGGGATCCAGGCTGGCCCTTAATGCTGCCAGACCCTGCACCCCTTCCTTGGGGGGGGGGCCCTGCCCTGAGCTGCTGCTTATCTTCTTCCCACACTCCGGGTCCGCAGTTCCCTACCTCACACCCAGCCTCCATCAGGGAGTCACACACACACACACACACACACACACACACACACACACACATGCATGACACATTCCAACCCATGTCCAAACCAGCACACATATGGGCCAATTATTGTCTGTGGAAAAGCAGAGGCAAAAGACAGACATGGGGGACTTCTGCCTCTGGCTGGGACAGAGGGCAGGGTGATTTAGCTTTCTACTATAAAAGCTGAGCCGAATGCCAGATCACATACCTGTGGCATGGACCTCAGAATCTGAGGCAGGAGGATGGCTGGAGTACAAAAGTTCAAACCAGCCTGGAAAGTATAGGAGTCTACCTCAAGAAAAAAATAAAAGACATGGAGGGGCTGGAGAGATGGCTCAGTGGTTAAGAGTGCCGACTGCTCTTGCAGAGGACAGGGGTTCAATTCCCAGCACCCACACGGCAGCTAAGAACCGTCTTTAACCTCAGTTCCAGGGGAATCCGAAACCCTCTTCTGACCTCCGCGGCATTGCACGACACAGGCACACCAACCTACATGCAGACAGTGCATTCATACACATAAAAAACAAAAAATTTAAAAATTTAAAAAGACATAGAAAAGGGGATTATAAAAGTGTATTTTCAGGGTGGGCATGGTGGCACACGCCTTTATTCCCAGCACTTGGGAGGCAGGGGAAGGTAGATCTCTGTGCATTCAAGGCCAGCCTGGTCTACATAGTGAATTCTAGGCTAGCTGGGGCTACAGGGAGACCCTGTCTCAAAATGACCCCAAGAAAAAGAAACAAATCAAGTAAGCCCTGGGATCCTCTTCCTTTCTGCCACTTTTCAGACTCAGTACAGGAGAGGGACCCAGAGCAGTCTTGGTGAGTCAAGGAGCATGGATCTGACTCAGAGGAGGGGAGGAAGCTACAGTTTCCTCGAATTGACAACCAAATGGGATGTGAAGAAAGGAACTCCAGAGAACTGGCCCAGGGAGCCTCCAGGGAACCCCTTGCAGACTGCTGAGGCCAGATGTCAGAGCACAGTGCAGGTGAAGGTCCTGAAGTCTGTGACAGAGCCAGCGTGTTCCCAACCATCTCCAGATGTCAGACCACAGGTGCAGGTGAAGGTCTTGAAGCCGTGACAGAGCCAGCGCGTTCCCAACCATCTCCAGATGTCAGAGCACAGGTGCAGGTGAAGGTCCTGAAGCCCGTGACAGAGCCAGTGCGTTCCCAACCATCTCCAGAGCTCAGGGAGGGCTGGAAGATGTTTGTGTTGCAACCAGCCTGAATAGGAAGCCCTTCCCAGGACAGCCAGCATGCTCAGTAGAGCGCTCAGCCAAGAACCAAGAAGGAAGCACCTTAGTGGCGGGACTACGCTGGCCAGAGCCAGGCTAGTCTGGAACTAGTCTAGGAAAGCTGGAAAAGTAACCTTGGACAGAGCTAGCCCACCTTTGAGTTGCTTAACTACATGTGAGATCAAAGCCCAGCGTTTTTTGAAGGAAGACACAATTCATAACTCAATGATATCTAGAATTCAAGAAAAAAATTACTAGACATGGGAAGAAGCAGAAAAGAAAGAAAGAAAGAAAGAAAGAAAGAAAGAAAGAAAGAAAGAAAGAAAGAAAGAAAGAAAGGAAATCTCATAATAAAGAAAAATTCTGAGAACTTCAGAGTAGTGTAGACCACTGACTCATTTATGCTGGGAAAAGTAGTTGCAAACAGGCGTTGTAGGGTCCTGGCCAGTGGGCTCAGCAGCCTCAGGCCCAGGAAGACTGCATGTCCTCCCAGCCCTCCTGAAAGTCCTCAGAGGGTGAGGGCCCTCTGCCGGGTTCCCCTCCTTGACTTCTCTGACTCAGGGCACTGTGTTGTAGACACTGTAGTTGTCCTTCTGGGTGACATGGAGCTTCCAGGGGAAGAGGCGCTTCTGGGAGGGGAGGCCTTGGGCCTGCCTCACCATGAACCTCACATCTTCATCTGACAGCAGCCGGACCAGATCCCCCTCAGCATCCTGGTAATTGAGAGCGATGTCTTCCCTCTGGAACTCATGCCTGGAGGTGACAGCTCAATGTTTGTCAGTCTGAGGCACCCAAAGAGAACCGAAGCCTTTGGGTCTAAGCAGTGGGAAGAAGCTGTTCATAGCCTGAGACTATGAATCAGAGAAGGTCCAAGTGTGACACAGACTGTCATCAACCAAGCAGCCCATTCTACAGATGGAGAAGCTGAGCCTTCAAAGGGAAAGGGACTTTTGCAATACGTTAGTGACACAGCTTGAAACATACTTCAGATGAATGGGCTGAAGGCTCAAGACTTGCTCGAAAGAGAGGAGACATTCAGGCAGAGAGATCCAGTAGAAAAATCTGAACCGACTTCTTGTGTGTCATGTGACCCAGTAGGCTCAGTCTACTATACCACAACTTGAAAATTATCTCAATAAAATAATGAGAAAAATCATCAAATATGTGAACAAAAAGTCACAGTGTCCTTGCAGTGGAAACAGAGTGGCAGGTGGACAGGGTGGGTGCTGTGCCGTGATGGTGCAAGTGGGCCCGGAACACTGTGTGTGTGTGTGTGTGTTGTGCGAGTTGTGTGTGCGTGCTTCTGTGTATTTGTGTGTTTTAGGCGTGTTATACATACTCTGTTTGTATTGATGTGTGCATTGATATGTTTATATGTATATGTCTGTGTGTTTGTGCATTTATGTGTATTTGTGCTGCTTTGTGTATTTGTATGTGTGTGATTGTGATGTGTGCTGTGTATATTTTGTGTGTATGTGTGGGTGTGTGCGTGTGTACTGATGAAATCTGAATGGTACATCAGACAATGAGACTAGTAAAAATATAGTTACAGATGTTGCATTTTTATAACAAGTAGGCACTACTTTCATGATGAGAAATATAACAACCCTATTACAGTTCTGTAAAATAATGATCAAAATTAACTGCATGCCGTTCTGGTACTCAGGAGACAAAACCAGGTGGATCTCTGTGAGATCAAGGCCAGCCTAGTCTACATAGCAAGTTCCAGGCCAGCTGGGACCACAGGGAGAATGTCTCAAAAAAATGAAAAACAAACAAAACAAAGGACAAAATAAAAAAAGCTTCCATGAACAGCCTGGATCTTGGATCTTGGGAGACTGAGTTTTCTGACTGAGGCTCTGTGTTCAAATTCGAGGCTTTAGCTGGAGAGACATAAGTGCTAGCAGGAAATCTATAGTCACGTGTGTGGTGCGTGATCTCAACTAAGGCCCTCTGCCCCTGCAGCCTGCTCTGGCTCCTCTCTAAGGCACCGTGAGCCCGCAGGGCAGGGCCAGCCACACGCTGGGAAGCAGGAGCTGCAGGGCACCTGATGCGGCTCCCTCAGAGCTCAGGGGTCCCTCTCTGTTCCCGCTGTTGTCCTGCCCTCCCACCCTGGCCTCTCACCTCATGAGTGCTAGCAGGTCTTTGAACAGTGGGGTGCTGCTGAGGTCTTCCTCCACTGCGATGTCCCTAAGGGGGAGAAGGAAGTCAAGGTAACAGGCTGGAAGATAAATACTCCTTGGCCAGGAACAAGCTGACTTTTGCCAGAGCACTATGGGTTATGGGAAGGGAGTGGGAGTCACAGCAAGCTATGGAGTGGAAGATCAACACCATAGAGTGTGTGCAAGAAGGCTGGGCAGCCCCGTCTCCCAGGGCCACCAACTTGATGGTCTTGATGGTGTCTTCGTAGTAGTAGCAGCGCAGCCAGTTGGTGGCGTCGTCTTCCTCAGGGAAGTCCTTGAGGATCTTCACGAAGGAGCCTGGGAAGATGCCTGTGGCTCCCTGAGCTGTGCCCTGCGGAATAAAAGCGGGGGCTGTTTGGTCTGGAGGTGAGGCCCAAGATGGGGCCTCAGAGCCCCACAGTCTTTATTCCTATAGAGGCCCATGTGCTAAAGGCTCAGCCCCCAAGGTGGCACCAGTGGGAGGTAGCTGGCCCTTTAAGAGTGGAGGTAGTGGGAGCTTCTTCCACCGTGACGGAGAGGGTCCCCTTAAATAGGTCTGTACCAGTTAAGGACACTGATTTTTTCTTCTTCCTATTTTCCATTTGATTGATCAATCAAATGATTGATTGATTGATTGATTCTTGGCCATAAGTGAGAGTTTTGTACAGCCACAACATCATAATGAATTGCCTCAGCACAAGCCTGGATCACAGGGCCAAATGAAAACCCAGTGGAGCTTGCAGAACAGTGAACCAGAACAAGCCTTTTCTCATTATAAGCCAGTTACCTCGGGTGTTTTGTTACAGTGATCAAAGCCAACTAACACAGAAAGAAAGGAGGAAATCCATCAAGCTCTGCATCCTGGAAGACCGGCATTTTGGCTTTAGGAAAGTTCTGATCTTACCTGGAAGGCTGCTTGCATCCCTGCACCCCACCTCCTCTCCCCCTCTGCCTCCAATCCTCCCTCCTCTCCTCCCTCTTCTCCCTCTCTGCCCCATCCTCCCTCCTCTCCCCCTTGTCCCCATCCTCCCTCCTCTCCCCCTCTGCTCCTCTCCTCCCTCCTCTCCTCCTCTGCCCCATCCTCCCTCCTCTCCTCCTCTGCCCCCATCCTCCCTCCTCTCCCCCTCTGCCTCCAATCCTCCCTCCTCTCCCCCTCTGCCTCCAATCCTCCCTCCTCTCCCCCTCTGCCCCATCCTCCCTCCTCTCCTCCTTGCCCCCATCCTCCCTCCTCTCCTCCCTCCTCTCCTCCTCTACCTCCGCTCCTCCCTCCTCTCCTTTTTTCATTCAACAAAGACGTCCTGAGCCCACTCCAGGCTCCTGGCTCTTGAGTTAGACAACACCCTCATGGAACACTTACAGCAGTGGATAGCAATCTAGTCTTCCAGTCCAGTCTCCACCATGTACAGGATCAGGGCCCTGCCCTGTCTCTGTGCCACACATGTGGTCACTTAACCTTCATGACCATGAGGCAGAAGTTTCTTTCTTGTGTGTGTGCATGTTCACATGTGCGTGTGTACGTGTGTGCGTGTGTAGGCCACAGAACAATCCCAGTGGCCTTCCTGGGCCACTGTCTAGATTTATGTTTTTAGACGGGGTCTCTCAGGTTTGAACTTGATAATTTGGCTAGGCTATCCCGCCAGCAAGCAGGGGGATCCACCTGCCTCTGCCTCCCCAGTGCTGAGATTCTGAGCAGGTGCAGTATAAGGGACTAAGTCCCTAATAAGCAAACAGGGTGACTGAGAAGCTATAGAGAGAGCACATTCCAGCATCTTTAGTGTGGCAGGAAGGCCGTATCTTTTAACTCTAACAGGCCCCCTCCACCTGGCCTGTTCAGACCCCCACACCTCATCCTTTGAAGCCATAACCCTATCAGCTTTCTCTTCTTTGTGTAAGTTAATCAATTCAGAATTAGGAGAGCAGAAACTACTAAAAGCCTGAAGACCCAGATTCTCCCCGGCAAATGTTGGATTTCAGTTTCTGGTCCCTCCCACTGGTGGAGAGCCTCATATTTTTGTATGAGTGTGTGTGTGTGTGTGTGTGTGTGAGAGAGAGAGAGTCTGTGTGTGTCTCTGTGTGTGTGTCTGTGTGTGCGTGTTTGTGTGTGCGTGTCTGTGTGTGTATGTCTGTGTATTTCTCTGTGTGTGTCTGTGTGTGTGTGACTGTGTGTCTGTGTGTGTGTGTGTCTGAGTGTGTGTCTGTGTGTGTGTCTGTGTGTCTCTGTGTGTATCTGTGTGTGTGTCTGTGTGTGTCTGTGTGTGTGACTCTTTGTGTGTGGATGTAACCTTTTATATGTTATTATCTATTATTTATTTTATTTTATGTGTATGAGTGCATTGCCTGCATGTATGTAAGTGCATCCATGTCATGCAATGCCCAGGATGGTCAGAAGAGGGCATTGGAACCCTGGAACTGGAGTTACAGATGGTTGTCAGCCATCATGCGGGTGCTGGGAACTGAACCCAGGTCCTCTGCAAGAGCAGCCAGTACCCTTAACTACTGATTTTTTTTAATTGTTTATTTCTATTTTACGTGTATGAATGTATTGCCTGCATGTTTGTAAATGCACCCGTGTCATGCAATGCCCGAGCAGGTCAGAAGAGGGTGTCAGATCCCCTGGAACTGGAGTTGTGGATGGTCATGTGGGTGCTGGGAATCCATCATGGGTCTTTTGCAAGAGCAGCGAGTCCCCCTAACCACTGAGCCATCTCTCTAACCGCATGGATGTGATTCATTACCTTTCTTTTTTTTAATTTTTTTTTATTTATTTCTGTATGTGTATGAATGTACTGTCTGCATGCAAGTTTGTGCACCCGTGTCGTGCAATGCCGCGGAGGTCAGAAGAGGGTGTCAACTCCCCTGGAACTAGAGTTCTCCTGGAATTGGAGTTTCAGACGGTTCTCGGCCGCCATGTGGGTGCTGGGGATCGAACCCTGGTCCTCTGTAAGAGCGGTCAGTGCTCTTAACCGCTAGGCCATCTCTCCAGCCCCGTGATTCATTACCTTTCAATAAAAGTTTGTTCTTTGCTCTCTGCTGGTTTGAGATTTTTCCTGCCTTTTATTTCTTTAATTGGCTTTGAAACCGGGCCAGACCCCTAGACAGATGTGAGGACTACAGCACCACAATGCCCAGCTTTCTCTATGCCGGTTCTACGGATTGCACTCAGGTCCACAGCCTCAAGAGCAGTGCTTCTTCCCATGCCATAGGACAGACACACGGACTGAGCCTCTCCTCCTGCCCCTGCCCTTCCTGCAGCCGGAGGAGCAAAGACCACCACATCCTGGCCCAGTAGGGTTTTCCACAAAACAGGAAGGTGGGAAATCATTGCTCCTATAAGAAGGTGACCTCGGCTGCCCCCTCAGGGGTTAAGAGAGCTGCCAGGCTTCTGAGAGCCAGCTCCAGGACAAACAGCCTCGTGCCCTCACTCCCCGCCAAGCTGGAGGACCCCAGGGACCCTGTGTCTGTCAGCCTGTCCCCGGGCCTCCTCAAGACACGGCAAGGGCCACTGAGTTGAGAATGTCTTAGCGGCTATAGTACCTGATAAAGAAGGCTGGCCCCAGACCTCATCACTCAGCGGCCCAGGTCTCCCCAGACCCCTTGCCTGCACTGGGCTCCAAGCACCATGACTCTCCAGAGAGGAGACCCGCACATCCGCCTCTCCCTTACCCCTGCCAGGAACGGATGGAGAAACCATCTGTTTTCATCATTTACAGGAAAGGAAACCATGGGTTGAGCAATACCCCGAAGTGCAAAAGGCCAACTGAAAACAGCCACACGCCATGCAAGCAAGGGCTCACACTCCGCTTCTGATTTTGTTTCATGGTACCGGGGGATGGAGCCCAGGGCCTCCCGCACAGTAGGTAAGCATTTCTCCACTGGGCCACCTTGGCTGTGGAGCCCAGGGCCTCCCGCACAGTAGGTAAGCATTCCTCCACAGAGCCACCTCGGCTGTGTATGCTTCATTACACTCATTGTCACCACCAGACTAGGATCTGCCTAACTTTACCACACATGAATCTCCACATTTCTTGAGGTGGGGGTTGACCGAGATGAAAATACTTACATGACTTATGTGACTGTCCTGACTAGGAGTGCCGCCGGCACCCGTGGGGCAGTCAGGACCCTGAACACCCTGCACTGCACAGAACAGACACACAGAATCTGAGCACTAGGAAGCCTTGTTGGGGAGCAAGGAATTAAACACAGTAGGTGGACTAGTGACATGGCTCAGAGGGTAGAGAAGGTTGCCGCCAAGCCTGAGGACCTGAGTTCAGTCCCTGGGTCTCGGATGTTGGAAGGAGAGAACTGACTCCTGCAAGTTGTCCCCTGACCTCTGTGCCATGGCATGAATGTTCTGTTCCACCAACACGTCCCGTGATCCCACAAGTTACCCAGACCTGCTGGGACTGTGAGGACATCTACCCTTAAGGCTTTCCTAGATCTTCTACAGAGTCTGCCCCACCCAACATACCCAAATGGCCTCCTTGCCCCTGCTTCCATCCTCAGCTGCACCCCCATCTCCATCCTCACCTACAACCTCACCTCTACCTCCACCTTCATCTCCATCCTCGCTTCTGCCATCTTATCTATCTGCCCTCCACCCTCACGCCCGACTCACCTCCAACCAGTCTTTGTTGATCCTACTGAGAAGGAAGATCACATCTCCAGCTTTGAAACTCAGCTCCAGTTTGCTGTTGCCAGTGAAGTCAAACAGGGCCTGAGGAGAAGGATGAGATGCCAGGACAGGGAAAAAATACCTACCGAGCCCCTCGTTGAGGGCTTATATACTTGGGTATCCCTTTCTACAGGTAGTACAGAGACAGCCCATCTGTTGGAGGAGGAGCCAAATTAGACCCCCAGGTCTCCCAGTCTCGCTCTAGGCTTCAGACCTCCCGTGCCCAGCTGCTCGCTGTAGGGGCTCGTCCCACACTGTTTTTGAAAGGTCATCTGTGCATCTCTGGGGGTCTCTGTGCTCTTGGAGCACAAGGAATTGTCTGAGGCTTCAGCCACAAGGCAAGGCTGGCCCAAGGAGCCCAGCAAGATCCCTGGATGAGCTGATGGATGGTGGCCTCCTCCCCTGCCTCCGTGTGCCATAGACAAGGCTTGGCGTGTGGGTACCTCTGCGCGTGGAGCCTCCATTCTGTCAACGCTGGCACCTTGTGAGGACATGCCCTTGCTGTGGAGAACGAAGAGGGGCTGTGAGAAGGGAACACTGGACTTTTGGAGAGAGCGGCAGCAGCGACCCCTGGGGGCCAGGGATGGGATGCCCACAGCTGCTGGCCTGGGAACTATGACCCCTTCCTCCCCCAAATATCTAGAGGGAGAGGAGGAAACATTGTGTTTGTAGCACTTCCCTTCTTTCCAGACTCTGTCCTGGTAGCCAGAGCTCTTAAGCCATCCATCACAGTGCCAACATCCCAGACCCCATTCTCCTTTCCTTAGGACAAACAGCAAACCACATCCCCTCTGTCCCCCCAGGCTTTGAGCCTTCACCTCTAAACTCACCAAGAACAATAGGTGTGTTTTCTAGCAAGGGCTCTGTCACTGGCTGGAGCAGTACTTGGGGGTGGGGACCACTTACACTTTGCGTGTCCGTGGGCGGAGCCGGCGGAGTGCCTGAGGCACCTGCTCGGCATCATAGGCAGACTGGTAGAAGAAAATTCTGATGTCAGGGTCCATGAGCACCCACACCGGCAGGCTGAGGAGGTTCTTTGTGGACAGGGACAGGAGGGTGGACAGTCAGCAGAGAGATTTAGAACCCCCTGTCAGCATCCACCACCCCATTTCTGCTAATGTATCCTCAGCCTAAATGAGTTTTTGCAGGTATACGGGACAATTCCCAAGGTGAGCAGGGGTCACCACTGGCTTTAGAGAATCCCATTTTGAGTCACCTAAATGTCTCTGGAGACAGCAATAAACACCTGACTGTGCCAGGAACTTGGGTGGGCACCATAGGACATCCCATAATAACCCAAAGCTAAGATTAGAAAGGTAAGGAACCTCCTCAAAGCCACACAGGTTAGCAAGTGATGGAGGAAGCAGTGGAGCTTAAGATGAGACAGACAGGGGGTCTCCAAGTAACCAAATTAGCTGAGAGGCTCTACCTGTCTGTGCCTCTATCTCCTCAGTTATAAGTCCAGACCACAGTACCCAACTCAGACATCACTGAGGGAATTAGATAGTTTTATCATTTATCCAATAAATGCTTTAGCTCATGTAACAATTGGGGAAACTGAGTCTTTTTTTGAGACAATGTCTCACGAAGCCTAGGTTGGCCTCAAATTGGCTGTGTAGACAAGGATGACCTTGAACTTCGGATCTTCCTAGCTCCACCTCCAGAGTGTTGGGATTACAGGTATGGCCCACCACACCCACTTTATATGGTGCCAGGGGTCAGACCCAGTGATTCACGTGTGCTAGACCACCACTCTAACAACTGAGCTACAGCCCCAGCTCAGAAACAGGGTCTTAGAGATGGGAAGTGCCTGGCCTGGAGGCAGCGGATCTGGAAGTAGCAGGGCCAGAGACCTGCACCTTGGTGTCCTCTCTCTACCTCCCATTGGTACACTTGCTATGATGCAGACCCTTAGGCTCTGAAGGCATGTGTGGTGGTTTGGATGAGTGTCCCCCATAGGCTCTAGGTATTCAGACGTTTGTCTCCAGTTGGTGACCATGTTTTTGGGGTGTGTGGCCGTGCTGGAGGAAGTGTGTCACTGGGGGGCAGGCTTAGTGAGTTTAACAAGCCTCGTGGTCTACTGTTGCTCTCTCTCTGCTTCCTGTGCTCTTTGCGAGATGTGACCCTCAGCTTCCTGCTCCAGATCCAGCCGCCATGCCTCCCGCCACAATGGACTCTAATTCCCTGGAACCGTCAATCGTAAACTCAAATAAACTCTTCCTTTTATAAGTTCCTTGGTCATGGTGCTTTATCACAGCAACAGAAAAGTGACTACTACAGCATGAGACATGGGAGCCTGGCAAGGCCACCCCTCCCAAGCCCTGTAGGACTCAGTTACCCCAGAAGAGCTGAGGCCAGCTTTGGGAAGCTGCAGTCTCAGAAGCACAGAGTTTTTTGGAGAATCACTCAATACTGCAAGCTACTGTGGACTTGGGGACTCTTCCCTGAGGATTTGGAAGCTGAGCCTGCAGAGATGGCTGTCATTCAGGGCCTGCCAGTGCGGAGGGCCACAGGAGCCAGGCTGCTCTGGGAGTGGAAGCACAGTTCGGCTACTCACCAGCCTGGTCACTTAGGATGTTCACTGACGGGGAGGGGTGGCAGTATTTCCCAGCAGCATATGTGAGGACTACATGATTAAGTGCAGGGCAGCAGACATTTAGAAAGCCCCCATGACCACAGGACACCATCTGGATGCTGTGAGGGGCTAGTCTTTTCCTGACCTTTGTTCTGCCTTTATGAAGCTGCTTCCTCTGTGTCCTTGTGTAAGGACACTGACAGTTTACATGCTGGGGAGCACACCAAGGACAACAACGGAAGCCCAAATCCAGCTGCGCTCAGGTGAGGGGAGAGCCAGCTCAGACTGCAAGGAGGCTTGACCTGCTGTTAATGTCCCCACAGGGCAGGCAGACAGTCACTGCTGTGCAGCTTTGTGATCCACCTGCTGCTGTTCTCACAGGGCAGCAGGCACCTTCCAGGAAGGCACTGGATCTTAGAAGATGACACAGATACTCCCTCAGGCCAAGTCTATTCAAAGCTTTGACAAATGTGCATTTTTGTACTGCTTGGTTGTTCCTGGCCTAACCCTGAGAATGCACCATGCTTCTCTCCTCAGCCTGGTCGTTAGGGATTGAAGATGAGGCCGTGGGAGCCTCGGAGAAAGCTCAGTTCTCAACGCGATGCCCCAGGGTGGTACTTGTTTCCCAGTGCCTCTGCCCTCCCAGGCACCTGGGGGACATGGCCAGCCCATACCTTCATGTAGGCATTGAGGGCTGGGATCCGTGTCTCAGCGATCTCCTGTTTCACACCCATGTAGACTTTGGCTAAGGACAGAAGGGCTCTTTCAGGTCTTACATGACACCTGTGCTCCAACTGCTCCCGTGGCCGGGGTAACCAGTTGGAGCTCCTTAAAGTTCTTCCTGCCATTTGTCCTGGTACCAAAGTGGTGTCAGGGCATCATCCAGCTGCATCTTCCAGTCACTCTATCACCAGCAGGTGCGGTTCTTCTCTGTGTAACACCTGTTCTTCATATAGATGCACACATGTCATGTATACACACACACACACATACACACACACGTATGCTCATACAGTGAATGAACACTGTACAGCTGTGCACTTGAACACACACACACACACACACACACACACACACACACACACACACGGACACGCAGTCTCACTTACACAGGCACAGAAAGGCCCCTCCAATCCCATCCCCCTGCAGCCATCTGGTGGTGACAGCCTTTCTCAAGTGGGCACCCTGGGCAGCACAGGATGTTTGGAGCTGTGGCGGGACACATGGGAGGGAGGAGGAAGGAAGGTCAGGAATTGAAGTTTGTCAACCCGCATGAGCTAGAGAAAACTGGGAGGAGGGACCCTCAATTAATGAAATTCTTCCATCGAATTGACCTAGGAGTATTTCTGTGGGGGCTTTTTCTTGATTACCAACTGAGGTGAAAGGACCCAGCCCACTGCAGGCAATGCCATCCCTGGGCAGGTGGCCCTAGGCTGTGTAAGAAAAGTTAGTTGTATAAAAATAAATGAATATCGGCAAGGCTGCCCCCTGTCACCACTCCTCTTCAATATAGTGCTTGAAACACTTGCTAGAGCAATAAGGCAAGAAAAGGATATTAAAGGAGTACTAATTGGAAAAGAGGAAGTCAAACTATCCCTATTTGCTGATGATATGATTGTTTACTTAAGGGATGCTAAAAACTCCACCAGAAAACTCCTAGAAACGATTAACAGCTTCAGCAAAGTGGCAGGATACAAAATTAACCTTAAAAAATCAATGGCCTTTCTTTACACCAATAACAAGCAACTGGAGAAAGAATTCAAAGAGACCTTCTCACTCACAATAGCCTCAAAAATAATAAGATACCTAGGAACAAACCTAACCAAAGACACCAAAGACCTCTACAACAAAAATTTTAAACCCTTAAAGAAAGAAATTGAAGAAGACATCAGAAGATAGAAAAACCTCCCATGCTCATGGATTGGGAAAATTAACATTGTAAAACTGTCCATTTTACCAAAACTCTTGTATAGATTTAACGCAATCCCAATCAAAATCCCCAAGAGTTTCTTCACAGGCTTGGAAACAAAAGTTCTTAAATTCATTTGGAAAAACAAAAGACCCCAAATAGCCAAATCAACCCTTAGTGAAAAGAGCTACACTGGAGGGATCTCTATACCAGATTTCAAACTATACTACAGGGCTATAGTCATAAAAACAGCCTGGTACTGGCACAAAAACAGACTTGTTGACCAATGGAACAAAACCGAAGATCCAAATCTGAGCACATACAATTTCAGCCATCTCATATTTGACAAGGGGGCCAAGAAGCCACAATGGAGAAAAGACAGCATCTTCAGCAAGTGGTGTTGGCAAAACTGGATCACCACTTGTAGAAGAATGAAATTAAACCCCTACCTCTCGCCCTGTACAAAAGTCAACTCCAGATGGATTAAAGACCTCAACGTGAAACCCCAAACTCTGAAGGTGATAGAAGAAAAAGTTGTCTACAAGACATAGATGTAGGAAAAGACTTCCTAAATCAGACAGCAGCTGCACAAGAATTAAGGTCGACAATTGACAAATGGGACCTCATCAAACTCAAAAGCTTCTGTACATCAAAAGAAACAATCAAGGAAGTGAAGAGAAATCCCACAGAGTGGGAGGAAACCTTCACTGCAGATACATCTGACAAAGCATTGATTTCCAGAATATATAAACTACTCAAAAAACAAAGAAGAAAGAAAACAAATGACCCACTCAATAGATGGAGCAAAGAATTGAACAGAGACTTCACAAATGAGGAATTAGAGATGTCTGAGAAACACCTCAAGAACTGTTCAACATCACTAATCATTAAGGAAATGCAAATGAAAACCACTTTAAGATATCATCTTACTCCAATAAGACTGGCTAGGATCAAGAAAACAAATGATACCAAGTGCTGGAGAGGTTGTGGGGAAAGGGGAACACTCATCCACTGCTGGTGGGAATGTAAACTCGTGCAGCCACTATGGAAAGCAGTGTGGAGAACCCTTGGAAGACTTGGAATGAACTTGCCACCCGACCCAGCCATACCACTCCTGGGCATGTACCCTCAAGAATTACGCCACCACAGAGATACATGCACGGCCATGTTTATTGCAGCTCTCTTCACAATAGCAAGGAGCTGGAACCAACCTAAATGCCCCTCAACTGACGAGTGGATAGAGAAAATGTGGTACATCTACACAATGGAGTTCTATGCAGCAGTAAAGAAAGACGACATCACGAGCTTTGCAGGAAAATGGCTGGAGCTAGAGGACATCATGCTGAGTGAAGTAACACAGTCCCAGAAAAACAAACGATGAATGGTATCCCTCTTCTGTGGATGCTAGTGCCAATTACCCAGTTGTAAGTATTTCTTGTGTAGGGCCCCCTGAGCTTTTGTACAAAGCAGTTGGGCGTAATGCATTTTGGAAACAACAACAACAACAGAAAAGACTGCATCAAAAAACTGACTGAAACAGTGAACTTCTGCTCAAAACAGTCAACTTCCCCATGGAAAATATTGAGAAAGACTAAGAGATGAAAAGCACGTTTGGCAGAATGCATGAGCTCTGGCGGGGTGGGGGAATGGGCAGGAACACGGGTCTAGAAAAAAAAAATAATAAATAAATGAATAAATAAAAATTAAATTAAAAAAAGAAAAGTTAGTTGTATTGGCGGGTGTCAGCATGCACAAGACCCACGCAAGCTGAGCCGGACATAAACACAGCACAGCACTTTAGCAATGGGAGCAGAGCCCACCCCGGGCTGAGGAAATATTGGCAGCAGATGGGGTCAGGTGAGGAAGACCTGGCCTTCGTTAAGAAGAGACTCTGGACAGGCTGACTAGAGCTCAGGGGAGGAGCTGGCACTGAAGACTGAGCAGGGAGAGCACAATGGAGTCTAGCAGGAATGACAGAAGGCGTGGGCTCCAGGAGGGGCTGAGGGAGGGAGGGTGCCGTGGGAGAAGTGGGTTTAACTGCAACTAAGACTGACTGACAAAACTATGTATGAAACACATACAAAATTCAATTAAATAAAGAAGAGTGGCTGAGCAAGCCAGTACGCAGCGCTCCATGCTCTCTGCTTCAGTTCCTGCCTCCAGGTTCAGCTTTGAGTTCCTGCCTTGTTTTCCCTCAGCAACGGGCTGTAAAGTGTAAGCTCAAGTCAACCCTCTCCTCCCCAAGTTGCTTTTGGCTATGGTGCTTATCACAGCTCAGAAAGCAGACCAGGATGGGCTGTCCGCACTCAGAATTGTGGTGCTCAGAAAGCAGACCAGGACGGGCTGTCCGCACTCAGAACTGTGGTGCTCAGCTTGCCCCTGTGACAAGGAGGGGGATCTGGTGAGGTGGAGGCTGTGCACATGGACAGTGGACCCCATGGCCTTGTGGAGGGAGACAAGAGCGGGGATGCTGACCGCTCTGAACCAAGGTCTTCTTGGTGCTGGGTGACTGTGGCAGGGTGTCTATAAAGGCAGAGGTCGAGGGCTGCAGGCAGAAGCTGTGGGTGAGGTCCCCGGAAGACAGAGCTGGAAGCGAGAGGAGCGGCAGGGGCTCTGGCTGCGGAGGGGCACAGGCTGAATGAAAGGTTTTCCTCCTCCTGCCACAGGCAGCGGAGGTGGAGGAGGCGAGCACAGGTTATTACCTGGCAGCGTGGGCAGGCTGCAGGTGAAAGGGCTGCTCCTGCTCTCCGGCCCAAACCGCTCCTCCAGCTTGCTCTGCAGGGCGTAGAACTGGCGGTAGCGGCGGTAGATGAGGTATTTGGAACCCCCTTTGGTCTTCACCTCAATCACAAAAACCTGAGGAGAAGAGACCCTGGGGTGGGCTGGGAGGTGGGGCGGGGGGAGGGGGGGAGGCGGAGAATTGCTGAGGGGTAGGGAAGCTGGGCAGGGCAGGAAGTGGGGGGGGGCTGGGAAGTGTGCAAGGATTCATTCGGAATCCCAGAGTTGGACATAAGGCTCCTAGATGGCAAGGGCTTAGAGGCAGGCACAGGGTGAGGTCAGAGGTCACAAGTGGGGGCAGGCTTACAAGCTCTGCCCTGTGCTGGGTGGGGGTGAGCCCTTCACTGGGGTGCTGTGATGTGCTCAGCATGGCTTTTAACTTCCACTCAGTGCATACCCCAAAGCCAGCCGGTCCTGAGAAACCACAGCTAACAAGCCTCAAGGACTTAATTGTCAGGTGTTCATCAAAGGGAAAGGGGCTGAACTGAGAACCACTGAGACTACAGCTAAGCAGAGAGGAGGGCAAAGGAGTTGGGGTCAGGATGAGGGAGCAAGAGTAAGAGCGAGGGAGCAGGGGTCATGAACAGGGGAGCAGGGTCTCCCTGACTTACAAAGTGGCTGGTGAAGCCTTTCTTTTCCTCAATGTCAGCGATGTTGGCCGAGACAGCCACGTCATCCGGAAGCTGCTCAAAGTCACTGGGGAGATGAGAGGGAAGGAGCCTGGTCATCACCCTGCCTGTTCAGAGCTGCTGGATGGGGCATGCGTGCACCAGGGCAAAGCCAGCTGACGGGGCCGTGCAGTTCCCATTCAGCACCCAGTCAGCACCTAGAGCCCTGCAGTTGCTGGAAACCCAGAGATGGCAGGATGTGGGCCTCCAGACACTCACAGCTGGAGTTGGGCCAAGCCAGGCAGCACTAGTCTTTGACCTCAATGTTCTTTGTCATCACTGCCCACCCAGGAGCCTGCCAGATGTCTAGACCAGACAGCTCATGAGAGGCCCTGAGAGTGGCCCAGGCAGGAATGACGTGGGCCTGAGCCAGAGCAGAGACAGGACCCACAGATGACACCACCTCTGGTGGAGCTACTAGCATCTGTGTGTCCCTCACTCCTCCTGGATAACCAAGTGCCAACTGAGTTCAGCTTCCAATATGTCATCTTCTAGTAGATCGTGATTGGTCAGATCCAACACAGCAATCCTGTTCATACTTCCCAGCTTCCTTTGCAGCTCCAAGCATCAACATGACTAGCTCTGCTCAAGAACCAGGGCTGGGGGCAAGGGTGGGGTGGACAATCCTCATCCCTGGAAAGCAGCCTTGAAAGCAAGAACATCTATAGCAACTGCCATGCATCTGTGAGGCCAAAGCACGATCCAGACCAAACGAATTTTTGGGGTGCTGGTGCTAAGGTCCCTGAGCTATAGGACTTCTTCTGGGCTTTGCACTAGAGGAAAAGAAACTGTGGGTCATCATTTAAGCTGAGACTAGTACCTCGTTTTCCCTGCAGCATAATGTATCTCCAAGAGACTCTCAACCAATTCTAAGCTGTTCCTAAACTCTGACCCGCAGAGCTGGAATAAGAGTTAAGAGTATTGCCCCCTTTTGGCCAGCATGGGAAAGGCAGGCCTAGGGGCTTCCGTTCATTCCCTGCTATGGTGAGAGGTCTCTGGACAGATGCCCAGTGAGAGGCTGGTATGCAGGTGTGGAGTTTGGTTTAGGGGACCAAGAACCACCTGCCACTGATGTCACTGGTGACTTGTGTTTAAGACCTTCCAGAGGACAGGGGCAGAGGAGCAGGAAGACAGTCGGGGAGGAGAAAGCAGCCAAGCACAGAGAGGGCCACAGCAAGGCTGGCCGTGCCCACATAGGTGAGGAAACAGGAAGCGAGGGCAGAAGGGCAGGGCGCACACACCTGTCATCCCACGGATTAGGTGGCTGAGGGAGGGGGATCACGATGGGATGGAGAGTTCTAAACCAAGCTGGGACACATAGCGAGATGCTGCTGCAAAGGAGGACGAAGAGGAGGCGGAGGTAGAGTGAAAAGCTGAGGCAGATATAGGAGAGGAAGAAGAGGTAGAGAATAAAAAGGAAGAGGAGGAGGATGGGGTGGAGGAAGAGGAGGAAGAGGAGAAGAAGGAAGAGGAGAGGGAGGAGGAGGGAGAAGAGGGGAGGAGGAGGAGAAAGAGGAGGAGGAAGAGGAGGAATATATTACTGGGGTAATGTATTACTCCAGCAGTGACTAAGATGGGAGGGCCTGCATGCCTGAGCCCTCACAGAGGACCTGTGGGCTGCATGCCCAAGCCCTCACAGAGGATCTGTAGGCTGCACGCCCGAGCCCTCACAGGGGACAGGTGGGCTGCACGCCCGAGCCCTCACAGGGGACAGGTGGGCTGCACGCCCGAGCCCTCACAGGGGACAGGTGGGCTGCACGCCCGAGCCCTCACAGGGGACAGGTGGGCTGCACGCCCGGGCCCTCACAGAGGACAGGTGGGCTGCACGCCCGGGCCCTCACAGGGGACAGGTGGGCTGCACGCCCGGGCCCTCACAGGGGACAGGTGGGCTGCACTCCCGGGCCCTCGCAGGGGACAGGTGGGCTGCACGCCCGGGCCCTCGCAGGGGACAGGTGGGCTGCACTCCCGGGCCCTCGCAGGGGACAGGTGGGCTGCACGCCCGGGCCCTCACAGAGGACAGGTGGGCTGCACGCCCGGGCCCTCACAGAGGACAGGTGGGCTGCACGCCCGGGCCCTCACAGGGGACAGGTGGACTGCATGCCCGAGCCCTCACAGAAGATGGGCCCCAGGAGCCTCCACACTCACTCTGGCAGTCTGGGTAGATCAGAATTCAAGAGTCACAGGGAAGTGACCACAGGGTGACAGGGATGTCCCGGAGCCTGGGACATCTTAGCTGCCGAAACCTTCCCACTCACTTTGCACATTGCCCACAGGGACACCCTTGGGAGGAGAGGCCTCCTCCACTTTCCCACAGAGATGAATGGTTTTATGTGTGTGTAGCAAGATGGGGAGGGCAGGAAGGAAGTAGAAGACTGAGTAACACTGATGGCTGGGACTAACTGAGAATACACTGGGAACAAGTGCTCCTTGTACAAGGTGAGGAAACTGAGGCACAGGGCTAAGATTGCAGGCGTAGAGGCCTCGTGAGTGACATAGATCAACCTCAGTGCTTTTCAGCCTGCCCCCAGTCTGCCACAGTGACTGTATTAATGAACCTCTTGGAGCCAGGGATCAGTACACGAGGATAGAGCCTATGCCTTCTAGACCCCCACAGCACCAAGGATGGGGGGAGCTGAACACACAAGGTATCCCTGGACTTAACTGCTGCCAAGGCCTCTCCACAACAGAGGCCGCGGTGCTCTGAGCTATGACAAGGCCGGCCTTGATCACATCCCTCAAGGAACTACTGGATACAGCAGAGGACAGCTTGGGAGCTGGCCTTGATAGGAGAGAAGGTTAGGGTGGTCGGAGGGAAATGGGGCTGCCTACAACCGAGGACTGGCCGAGGAAAGCACAGGGGAGCTGGCCACTGTGGAGGCAGGGCAGGCTTCTCAAGCAGAGGAGGAAGTATCCAGTACAAAGGCCCAGGGGCCACGTACAAAGGGTGAGTTCAAGGAGTCACGGAGAAGAGGCCTGGCCTGAGCACAGAGCAGGTGGCAGAGCATGGTACAAGAGGAAGCCAGACCATGACAGAGCATGGTACGAGAGGAACAGGACCATGGCAGAGCCCACAGAGGCATCTTTGCACATTGTAGGGGACCTCGACTTCAGCTGGGGTAGAGGGGCCCAGAAATGAGTTAGGCAGGGCCGGTGTCCGCCTGAGACAAGCACTGGAAGACGAGGACCCTGTTCAGCCTTTGTGGGCACAGGGGGACCCACTGAAAACCTCTTGGGGAGCTGCTCCATCCGGTTCTGCTGGGCCTAGAAAGGAGGCCGTGAGCTGGAAGGGCCCCCTCCCCAGAGAGCTGCGGGTTCATGTTCCTTCATGCCTTGGTCACGGTAGGTGTTTGGCAGGTGGCCGTGGGAGTCAAACCCAGAAACCCCTGCGGTGGCCCCGTCCAGTTTCAGATATGTGGCCTCGGGTGTTGTTGTGTGCGCTGTCCCTTCCTGCATCTTTGCCTGGGGCTGGCTCTCAGAGGGGCCACCGCAGGTGCCAGAGGTCTGATGACCCAAGGCCATGACATCATGAGGGGCAGAGGAGGGCAGCCACTCCTCAGGGATGGAGGACCACTGAAAGAGGCAGGGCGGGCAGAGGAAACAAGCTCATAGCCCTGCTGGCTAGCACGGACATCCCCTGAGCTCTGTACTCCGAGAAACAGGAAGGGGCCCAGCCTCGGGCAGTTTCTTGAAGGTTCAAGTTTGCATGTCTGCCAGTTTCCCAGGAGAACTTGGGAGTCAGAGGGGCTGGCATCGTGTCCCGCAATCTGCCACCAGGGAATCCTCTGTGGCAGTGGAAAGCCAGTCTGACCCCCGCCCCTCAAGCACTTTCTTCAGCGCTCCTCTCATGCAGACAAGCCTCCTTCTGATCCTCCACCTGAGGAAGTTCTACCAGTTTTCCCTGCACTCTCCATGGTCCCCACCTCCAGTGGTCCACGTGGAAGCTTGCTGTTCAGGCCAGGGGACAGACACCAAGTGCTGCCATCAGGGCCCCTGCCATTGGGAACACAGGCCTAGTTCCAGAAGGAACTCGCGGAGGGCTAGTTGAGGGAGGCGGCTGGTCACCAGGAGGCTGTGCTCCAGCCTTGTGCCCACCGTGTGACCTCAAGTTCTGGTCTCTCTTTTCCTATTTTGTTCAATGTTGGGTCTGGGAAAGGTGGGTCTGGGTCATTTTGGAAATCTCAACAATCCGTTCAGTGGCTCCTTCAGTAGCATTTGTGGAGCTCTTAGTATATGCTCCGACTCAGGGAACAGCAATCACAAAAGACCAAGAACGCCCATGGAGTGAGCAGAAGAAAGGAAAATAATAAATGAGACCACGGTGCCATGCCAGTAATGTAAGGGTTACAGGGAAAGGAAGCAGGGCAAGGAGCTGGAGGGCTACCGGAGAGGCTGCCAGGAGGAGCAGCATCTGAGCCTGGTCCTGAGTAAAGACAGGAAAAGACACCCTCAGCCTCAATATGCAACCAGGAACCCCAGCCTAGAACTCAAGACACGTGTGTCCCCAGACTCCGCTCACCGCACAGCCCATGGCCCCAGGCCACACCCAAACCACTCTGCACCTAATGTTCTCACTGGTGCCCGAGGCTGGTGAGCTACAAAAGCAAGCTTCCCCGAATCAGTTCCAGGACACTTCAATTCCAAGTATTCAAGTTGGACTCAGTGTTGAGACACTGACACCAGGCTCCAGAAGGGCCAAGGAGCACATGGGACTGTGACGAGGCCTGGGAGGGGACACTGCCACTCACCTTTCTGACCGCAGCTGCTGGGCCACGGCCATGGTGCTGGGTGGTCAGGGGAGCAGGTGGCTGAGGGCCTCGCCCTGCCAGGCCCAGCCTGGGTCCCTCTCACTTCCTCCCAGCGGCATCTGGGGGCCCTGCAGCTCTGGACTTCCCCAGCGTCAGGGGAGGTCCCGCCCCTCCAGAAGCTCCTCCTCCAGCTCTCAGCAGCCAGGTCCAAGCACTTCTTCCACCTCCCAGCTGCACAGCAATGGGGAAGTACCACCCTTGGGTGCCAGGCTTGCATGAGGCCACTGGCTTTGCGGGACTTCCTTAATGTCTGCCTCTGGTGCCAAGCCTCGATGGGCATCAGAAAGTCCCACCCTTCGGAGATACAGTCTCAGAGCTGGCTTGGCCATCACAGGGACCTGTGACCCTGGGAACTCCCTGCTTATGCTCAGTACTGATCTCCTACCCAGACTTCCAAGGCCCAGTCTTGATACAGCTTCCTCTAGGAAGCCTTCCTTCCTCTATTATGCTAGGATGTGGGGGTTGGCTTGTGCCCCCAGCCCCCCTGGCCCTTACCCAAGGGCTCCAGGCTCTCCTTTCCTTCCAGAGATTTCCACACTCAGTCTTCCCCTGGAGCTGTCAATCATAGTGAGCTTCTAGAAAATTGTTCAGATCTTTCTACTCTGCTCTCAAGAGACTCCCATTTCTCCCCCAAGGGCCCCAGAATCTTCAAGGCCTTGTAGGCGTCCTCAACCCCCTCTCCTAAGCTCTTTCCTCTCTCCCCATCTTTCAAATTTCCAGAGGGCTCCAAGATGCCTGCCTATGGGCCTCGGTGTGCTGATCCCTCTGCTGGACCACTGTCTTCCTCCCCTCCTCAAGGTCTCAGCTTGGATGCCACCCCTTGAATGAGGCCCTCCCCGACTTGACCCTCGCTTGCTGTCAGGGTCTGGGATCCCTGTGCTTTTCCTGCAGCTTGGTCACAACCCTTGGAGTTCCTATCTGCCCATACCTTGCATCATGCAGCCTATGCCAGCAGATGAATGGAGTGCTTTGTTGGATCCTTCTAACACACAGGGCCCATTAGTTCTGCAGGGATCTCTCCAAAAAGAAGCCCTTACCCAGCCCTGGGAAAAGCAAGGACATGTGCAGTTAGAGCTGAGATTCCGGTCCCCGGCCCAAAGCTAGAGAAGCTGGCCTGAAACACCCCACGAGGCAGTTTGGAGTCAGCACAACATAAAAGTGCAAAGCAGGTGCCTTGGGCTTCAGAAGAATTCACACCTGAGGAGCTGGACACTATGAAGCAGCTCTGGCTCAAGCCTGCTGATCTCACAGGAGAGGATCAGCCCAGCGGAGCAAAGTGGGGATGGGCGTGATAGAGGTGTGTGGAAAGAGGTGTAAGCTCGGGCCACAGGAAAAGGGGAGAGTGTGTTAGTTAAGAGGTGGTCAGGGAATAGGAAGTGACGAAAGTCCTTCAGCAAAAGTGTTGCACAGCATTCTTGTGTGACTGGGAACTGCATGCACATACAGCTCAAAACATGTTTGCCTGAGCCAGAGATGTGGCTCAGTTGGTGGCGAGTTTGCCTCACATTCACAGAGCCCTGGGTTTGACCTCCAGCACTCCGCGAACCAGGCAAGGTCATAGCATTCAGGAGGTGAAAGTAGGATGATCAGAAGTTCAAGGCCAGTTTGTTCAGAGACGTATGCAGCTTCCTGTGGGCAGGATGAGTGCTTCAGCAGGCTCTATAAAAGATCACGGGAGGCCAGGCGTGGTGGCACACGCCTTTAACCCCAACATTCAGGAGGCAGAGGCAGGAAGATCTCTATGAGTTCCAGGCCAGCCTGGTCTACATAGCAAGCTCCAGGCTAGCTGGGACTAAAGGAAGACCCTGTCTCAAAAAGACCAAAAAAAAAAAAAGAAAGAAAGAAAGAAATCATGTGACATGAAGAGTACTGACATGGGTAAGCAGCAGTCTAGATTGTGACTGATGATGACACAGCATGCTGGCAGCATCTGGTGGCCTCCCCTCCCCAAACCAGCATGAACTCTATAGCCCAGGCTGGCCCAGAACTCATTGTGTCGTCTAGGCTGGCCTCCAATTTGAAGCAATCCTACCTTGGCCCCCTGAATATTAGGATCACACACTGGGCAGGATATTTTCTTTTACTTTGTCTTTTGACTTTGGAGACAAGGTCTTACTATGCAGCCCAAGCTGGGCCTGAACTTGACATTCTTCTGTCTCACATCCCTGATCTGGGATTGTGGCTCTAAGAAACCACAACCAGCTAAGAAACAAAGTTTTTAGCTTTTGTTTTATGAGAGAAGGAGAAAGAGAGAGAGAGAGAGAGAGAGAGAGAGAGAGAGAGAGAGAGAGAGAGAGACTACACTTGCATGCTTGCATGTCCCTGCATCCACGAGTATTTTCAGCAGGCTGAGTCCTCGAGACCATCTGCCCAGGTTCCCCCAGCTCCCACTTTCCCAGCCCCCTCCCCTAAGGATCCTTCCATGTTCCTGCCTCAGTCTGGAGCCATCTCTGCAGCAGGGGTCACCAGTATCAGAGGAGGGGCCTGGACCCCCCACTGTCCCACCCTCACCGGTCTTCTGTCCCTCCCTGGAGTTCTGCTGAATGCGGGTATTTCTCTGGCTCCTCGAACAGAGAACGCAGCTGCTAATTTTATGCCGGAGCTCTGAGACCGTGTAATTGGAAGCCAGACACCCTGTCAGCAATGGGCTCCGGTTCTGTGCCTCAGTGCTGGGCTCCTTCCTGTCCCTGTGCTGGCTCTCCTGCCGCCGCCACCCCAGGCAGATAAAGAACCATCCAGACTCCTTGCACATCCCTTCATCAAGTAAGCCTAGTGGCTCTGCCCAGATACAAAGAAGTGCTTGATGTCACCTCGCCAGATCCAGGCCCAACTTGTGATATCCTCCACCCTCAGCAGTCTGACAGTTAAACAAACAGGCCAAAGCACCAGGGGATCGTAGGCTGGAAACCAGCCTGGGCTTCACAGGAGACCTTGCTCCAAACAAATAAAAATCCATTGTGTCCAGAGCTCAAAGACCGTATGAAGACTGGAATGTATCATTTGTGGAATAAAACCCCCAGAGTTTCACTTCCTGATAGGTTTCTTCTAGATACACCCCAAATTTAGTGACTGGTTTGGAGATTATAGACAAGTAGGTCAGGAGGTGGAAGAGACTGCCATGGGACATGAGAGGTATACAACAGCCTAACGATGCCAAGATGCCGAGATGCTGGAGCACATTAAAACTCACACTCAAAACAGGCACCAGGGGCCATTCAGAGAGCACCGTCTCTGCAGAGGGGTGATGTGCAGGTCAGAAAATGGTCATCCCTGTTCCAACCTTTGTTGTGTGGGTGAAGGGCACACAGACAGCAGATTCAGGGGACCAGGAAGAGTGGGCCACTGATCCAAGCTGGGAGTTCCGGTGGTAGGCCCTGGAGAGACCTCTGGACCCTGGAGCCCCTTGGCGGCTGGCAGGGACCGCTGTCTTCGTCAGCCACTGTCTTGGGAGCAGAAGGAAAATCCCTGATTAGATTGAGCAGGATTCCTGGGGTTCCCTCACGCACCAGGCTCCCCTGTCCTGACCCACATGTGTCTCCCTTCATAATTTACGAGGGGAGCTTTGCTGGACTGCCGCTCTGAGCCATAAATAGGCAGCCTGGCAGGTCCCAGGCAGAGCTGAACACTGAGAGGGTGTGGGGAGGCCGGAGAGAGTGCCGCCCTCTCAGGAAGCAGACTAGGTCTGAGCTCACACACAGTCTTCTGGACAAGCTCTGCCCTCTTGCTGACCGTGAGTTTCTGCATCCTCATTTTGCAAACTGAGATAATACTTGAATTCTAGAAGTATATTAGCCATAGGCAGCAAGATGAGTCAGTGGGTGAAGGTATTTGCCCATCAGGCCTGATGACCTGAGTTTGATCCTGGGGACCCACCTGGTGGAAGGAGAGAACAGACTCCCATAAGTCGTCCTCTGACCTCCACATGCATGTTCTGGTGCTGTATCTGTCTGTCTGTCTTACACAATAAAAAGTTTAAAAAGAAATATATCGGTTATGTATTTGCAAGGTAATAAGCACCTGTATTGTGCAAGGTTCTAAATGGGACTCTACCTAAATTAGGTCCAAGGTCGAATGCACAGCAGGTAGTGCCTGAATTACATTGCTAGCATCATCCATCCATCTCCTGTGTACGTTTCTCTCCTCTCTGTTATACAATTTACCACTTCAAATTTTACTTTTTTCCTCCGTATCCAATCACCCTCTCTCACCGCCAGGACCAGCTCCACGCTAATCCAAGTGTTTGTGAGAACTGACCACCAGGGGGCGCCGTGACCCAGCATTCAGGTTTGCGCCCTGCAGTGCTGCCTAGAAGGCCTTGTAAGCGTGACCAGTTAGTTCACTTGGAAGATCAAATCTGGTGAACTGGCCGGGCACCGCATTGCCTGCTGGATCAGGTAGACTCATCAGTGAGTGTCTGAGCAGGACTCAGGAGTAGATGCCCTTGGACCAAGGATCCTGAAGTCCCTCTCCACTGACCAGAAACAGGAAGGAAGCCAGGGCATGCTGAGAGAGAAGCCCAGTGTAACCATGCAGCCGGGGAGCTGTGGGGAGGAGCCACGGGCCAGGTCAGAGTGGGGTAGCTTTGACGCTTTTACTTCATCCTTACACTGATGCCCATGAAATGCGTATTCTCATCCCCGTTCTGGAGATGTGGAAATTAAGATTCTACTGGATTAGGAGACCAAAGTGACTTAGTGTAGCAGAGTGAGATGTGGAGCATGAAGCCACTAACTATGCTGTTGGCCCTCGTCTGTCCATCCATTAGCCCTCCACACTGCAGCAGATAACTGCAAATACAGCCCACATAGCTATTGAGGCCCGCAAACAAACTCTGTGTACAACACTCATGAACATGTGGACATGTGCGTACATTCCCGTGCACACATGCACATACACACGTGTCACATACAGGCCTGGAATGGAGGTATGAATACACACATGCATTCTCACACACATAGGCACACAGCAGGTGTACACAGAAAGACAAGGACACAAGAAACTGAGACATATGTTTTGCCCGGTGGATAGCCTCACCTTCTCTGGGGTGAGCTTGCTCAAGTTTCTCTAGAGATAGTGTCACACAAACACATGCCCAGTCCCTCCAGAGAGGTCTGAAGTTGGGTGTCCCAGCTCCCTATGTTCTAAGGTCTGTAATAACCTTTTCTACCACGCCCTGCTGGAGTTGAGTTGGATGTGAGTCCTACACATTGAAGACTTGGAGTCTTCGATTAATTTAGAGTAGTGGGAGGGGCTAGAGACCCTAGAGGAGCTGAGAGGTCGCCTGCATCCCGCCTCAGGTTATTAGCAAAGTCTAAATCAGGTATGAAGTTAACAAGATCGCTGAATTTACATGACCACAGCAAAGAACTCAAGGTTGACTAATAAAAGTCAGGAAAGCACAGTTAACGAGACCTGTCAGGTGAGCAAATCTTCAAAGAACTTGCTCTTCCGTGTTTGTAGCACGTGGAGGAATCCTGTTTGCAGAACACCTCCCCCAACACCCCATGTGCTGAGTATCAGGAAGTATAGATAATGTGAGAAGCAGCCCTTGGACTGGGCTGTCAGCAACATATCCCCCCCTTTTTGTTTATGCATCACAGTTAGTAAGGTGGGGTTTTTGTCCCTGTTGTTCAGTAGATTGATATATTAGATAGATTTTTGTTATCTGATTAACATAATGACAGTAACGATTTACATTTAACATGATGTAACTGAGTAGTGGCATTGCGTAGGGGTTGAGCATTGTGTCCCAGCACAAGCACATAGGGAGCTAATACACAGGCTGAACCCAGCTGCTTCTGTCCTAAGCAGCTTTCTTCTCAGTTCCATTGTCACCGGTGCCAGGTGGATTTGTTCTCCAAAGGGTCAGTGTTTGCAGAGCAGACGCCAGCTTCCACTGAGTGCTCTGTAGTGGCCCATGTTCATGTCTCCTTGCTGTACCCTCGGGTGGGCAGCCTGGGCCCTGCACACTCCCACTGGCTCTGAGAGTCTTGTCAGCTGTCTCTCTATGTGATAGTTTCCACACCTGCCAGGAATCTGTGGTTTCTGAAAGAAAAAAAAAATTCCACAAACAAATCCTCAACCTCATGTGATTAAAGGATAGGGTCCTTTTCATAAAGCCTCTTGAGTGGAGTGTTACCGAGAGTACATTGGCCATAACGACGCCCCACCGAGTCACCATTTAAAGTAGAGCTGTTGCCGGGCGTGGTGGCGCACGCCTTTAATCCTAGCACTTGGGAGGCAGAGGCAGGCGGATCTTTGTGAGTTCAAAGCCAGCCTGGTCTACAGAGTGAGTTCCAGGCCAGCTGGGGCTACAGGGAGACCCTGTCTCGAAAAGACCAAAAAAAAAAAAAAATAAAAAAATAAAAAAAATAAAGTAGAGCTGTTTAGGGAACCCAGGGCAAAAGGAAAAGCCTGGAGCTTGCCTTTTGTTCTTCCGTTGAAATTTTAGTCCATGGTGAACTCACTCCCTTACTGCTTGTCTTTAAGGACCGCAAGGAATGCTGGTTACATGTAAAATGTCCTGTGTTTAACAAAATCTTACAAAAACTTTACTAAGATAAGTGGGGTCATTATCTGTTTTAACATACTCTGGAAAACCAAGCACAGTGAATACTCTCATGTAATGATATTTGACATATTGAATAATTTTACCTGCTTGTGCAAAGGCCCAAACAATAGAAAAATAAATATCAACAACATGAATAAAGTTTAAATGACTAAAACCATGAGTAATATTCATTATTCACATGTAGCTTAGTCTTAACAGAAACTTTATATTTAACAGTTTTATGTTAAGAATATTTTTTAAAAGATCATATGTCTTTGTTGTTATCTTTGACTATTATAAAACTGAAATAAAAATTTAATATATATGTATAAATAGAACCTGTTTTGGTTTTGAAAGAAAATCTTCATCAAAGTTTAGGCATATGACATTAAACTTTATAGCTTAAATACTTATCTTAGGACTTTAATGATGTAGTTTTGTATGGACAGTAGAAAGAGCAGCTAAGGGGCTGGAGAGATGGCCTAGCGGTTAAGAGCGCCGACCGCTCTTGCAGAGGACCCGGGTTCGATCCCCAGCACCCACATGCTGGCTAAGAACCGTCTGTAACTCCAATTCCAGGAGAACTCCAGTTCCAGGGCAATCTGAGACCCTCTTCTGACCTCCGCGGCATTGCACGACACGGGTGCACAAACCTACATGCAGACAGTACACTCATACACATACAAAAATAAATAAAATTTAAAATTTTAAAAAAAAAGAAAGAGCAGTTAAAAGTTTTTGTCACTGGGTGATAGTTGTTCTGGGAGTTACAAGAGAGCACCACATTTAAGCACCATGTAATGGCTACTTTGATTTATTGGCTCTATCTGAAACAGAAACAATTAGTGCACTAGGAATGGGATGTGTGATTATGGGAGAAAATATTTGCATTGGAAGGAATCAATTTCATTTGGAGAGAAACGAAAAGAAGCTGATGTCTTGCCATGTTTTCCATTATAGTGTGCTCTCCCGAGGAGGCCTAAGGACCTTAATGCTATTTCTGCAAAGTGTTCTTCTTGGGCAGAGGTTTATCTTGATCATTATCAATAAAAGTGATAGTTGGGGGGGGGCATAGGCATAAACTTCTCTTTACATTCCTGCAAAGGTCTCAAAACATGCTTAATTAATCTCCAATAGAAAAAACAGAAACAGAAAGACAAACCCCAGACTAATGTATTCCTTTAAGATTTTTTTGTTTATTTTTCTATTCGGTCCCAGTATTCTGAGTCCACAGCACCTTCATCTGGGAGCCAAGAATTATGTTTAACTATAGCTTCTAGCAAGTCCTCTATTTCAGATTCTGACACCTAAGTTCCTGGCTGTTTTAACATGCATTAAAGCAACTGAATATGCTGTTTAGCTTCTTAAGCCTGATTCTTCCCATCTTTACCTAGCCTTTTGTATTCTATCCCTGAACTCACTTGTGACCTGTTTGTCCACGTACATGAGATGGCACACACAAGAGTGTCCTGGGGAAGCAGATGGGCAGGCAGGAGAAGCTGCTTGGGGCCAGAAGTCTCTCCATCCTCTGGTGAAAGGTGCTCAGACAGGTCACTTGACCACCTCTGTATAAGGCACTTAGCCAGACCTTCCTATGACTGAGGCTCAATAAGTAACTGAGGAAGGCAGTGCATATTTGTCTCTGTTTAATCTGGTCATGTTGCAAGATGCGCTTTTGCTCTTGGCTGCTGCCTCTGGTCTCTGCAATCCACACCCACACCTTTTCTTTTTATTTATAGCAGCAGGTGGCTCGCAGCCACTCAGGTAGCAGAAACATTTCCCAATGATATCCCTTCACTTTCCATGACCATAATGCAAGACTCCAGGCTTGGGGGAGTTGATAAATTAAAGAAACTTACATTTGCTTACAGTTTGGGAAGCTGGAAGTCCAAACAGTATAGGGCTGGTTCTTGTGGGGCTCCCCGTGGCTGTGTCATGCCGCAGGAGACATCACAAAGCGGGCATGCGACAGGGTGATCTGTTGGCAGGACAAGAAGCTAAACCCGGACTCAGTAGTCAGAACCCAGTTTTAAGAACTCCTGAGAGCTGGGGGCTGGAGAGATGGCCTAGAGGTTGGGAGCATGGACTGCTCTTGCAGAGGACCCGGGGTAGATCTCCAGCACCCACATGGTGGCTGAGAACTGTCTGAAACTCCAGTTCCAGGAGAACTCCAGTTCCAGGGGAATCTGACACCCTCTTCTGACCTCCGCGACATTGCAGGACATGGGTGCACAAACCTACATTCAGACAGTACATTCATACACATAAAAAATTAAATTAAAAAAAAGAACTCCTCAGAGCTAACTCAGGGTCAACCAGTACTACTTTAATCCCTTCCTGGGACAAGGGACCTAGATAGAGTTTGTCCACTTGACTCCATCTTCTTAAACTGAGGGTCATGACCTTGTCTGGGGTCCTGTAACTAAACGTGGAGGTCACAGAAAATGGGAACAGTAAAGTTTCTGCTCAAAATCAAAAATTAAATGAAAATCAAATGGGTAATGAACCTGGTGTTCCTGCAGTGCTGGGCCAGGCTGTACTGTGTGACTGGGGCAGCCTCGGTTCTGAACACACAACACATACACTTTGTAATGTCTATAGTGCAGCTCCACACAACACCAGTGACCATCAGCTCAGATTCCAGACTGTTGTATGTTACGAACGGCAGCGTCCTACAGCACATACAACATTTCCTACTCTTAAGGAGGCATAATGGTTTGGAAACGAAGAGTTTTAATGTTTTCCCACCATCATTACTCAAGTCATAAGCATCAAATTGGTACATCTTTGGACTGTATTATGTTAGAATGTTTGATTTAAAAAATGTTTGAGTTGCTGACTTGAATTTCATTCAATTAATTTTGGTTTGAGATTAGGACAGAATTTCCAAGAATTTACAAAATCGTTTTTAAACATACTTTTGCTATTTAATCATGTTTATAAGATGAGGCTTTCTTAGCACTGAGGGTAATAAAATCAAAGTGTCCTTCAATTCTGAAAAACACTGAAGATGTTCTGCATTTTGCAGGTTCGTATATTTGCCAAATATTTAAATTCTTATGTAAATAAACGAGCACACCAATCTTATTAGTATGCAAATTTGTTTTCATTTTCTTTCTCAGTAATAAGATTATATCACTGCAATTCAGCCATATGTTTGTCATTTTATACTCATCATAAGTGAGTTTTCATTTTTATTTTTATTTTATTTTATTTTATTTTGGTCTTTTCGAGACAGGGTCCCTCTGTAGCCCCAACTGTCCTGGAACTCACTCTATAGACCAGGCTGGCCTTGAACTCACAAAGATCTGCCTGCCTCTGCCTTCCAAGTGCTAAGATTAAAGGCATGTGCCACCCTGCCCGGCTGAGTTTTCATGTTTAATAAATGGTAAAATTCTATGCATATGATAGAATTCTTTTACAACAAAATTTTATTATCAGTAAATGTTTGAATTGGGTACCTATTTTATATACACCTTTTATACCTGAGGTCATTTAAAAATTTCTTGGGTATGGGCTGGAGAGATGGCCTAGCGGTTAAGAGCGCCGACCGCTCTTGCAGAGGACCCGGGTTCGATCCCCAGCACCCACATGGCGGCCGAGAACCGTCTGAAACTCCAATTCCAAGAGAACTCCAGCTCCAGGGGAATCCGACACTCTCTTCTGACCTCCGCGGCATTGCACAACACGGGTGCACAAACTTGCATGCAGACAGTACATTCATATACATACAGAAATAAATAAAAATTAATAAAAAAAAAATTAAAAAAAAATTTCTTGGGTATAAAGTGGTCCTAAATGGATTAAGTTTCAGAGCCCTGCACTCAACCCTAGTGTGGTGGTGCCCATCTTTAATCTCAACACTCTGGAGGCAGAGAGGCAGGTGGATCTCTGGAATGCTACATATGTGAGTTCTAGGCCAGGTGGGACTACAGGGAGATCCTCTCTCAAAACCAAAACAAACAATATAGCAACAGAGGTTCCTGAATTAGGCACTCCTACCCTGTAAGATGCCACTACCACCTCTCACATCCCAACACCAGAACTCTTGGGTGGCAATCCACATCCAACATATGCCACCAACCTTCCCGGAAGGTAGGTGGGCTAAGGAGAGCCCGTACTGGGTAGTAAACTGGGAGGGAAAGCCAGGGGCATCCCTCAAAGGCATGGTGAGCACCTTCCATCTTCCTCTTACCTTTCACCTGCTGGAAGATGCTAAGCGACAACAGCCAGCCCTGGGAGCTGTGTCCTGTCAATGTTAGCACAGGGTTGGTGGCCAGGTTCAGAAAGAGCTAGATAGTAAACACTTCAGGCTCTGCGGGGTGTCTCCTGTCACAGTGCTAGACTCTGCTGCCATAGCATCCAAACAGCCACAAACATTAAATACCTGACTAGGCATGGCTGCCCTCTGGCAGGACAGATGGAACCTGTGGTTTGTATTTACTACGCTGCTCCAAAGTTGAAAGGGAAAAGCTTCCCGGGCCAGGAGTTCCAGGGCTTCTGGACAGAAAGTGCTGGGAGCTGGGGAAGGTTCCGTGTTGGCGAGGGTGAGGCTGAGGGCGGCCCAAGGGAATCCCTAGTCCAGAGTGCGGTTGCTCCTCCTGGGAGGCTGTCTCCCTGTCTGTCCGGTCTTTTCCTTCTTACATCACCTGACCTGTCGAGCTGCTCAGTGATGTCCCTTAAAAGCTGGGGCTGCACGCTCCCCACCTTGCATCTTCGTGGAGAGATCTTCTCCACCTCTCCCTGGCCCCCTGTGCCCCTTCCTGCCAGGACTAAGATGGAGGATGGCACATTACAAAGCCAGACTGGCCTGTGAATTTCTGGTCTTCAGAACAGGATGGACAAGAGTATATAAGAGAAAGGAAAGGAAGGAATGCAGAAGAGAGGGGGAAGGAGGGGCAAACAGTGGGGCTGGGCTTCAAGCCGGGACAGCCCCTCGAAGCGGGGCCGAGGGCAGTGTGCCCCCCTCTTCAGGGGACCTAGGAGAAGAGCTGTCCGCTCAGGCCCACACTGTGGAAGTGACTCCAGGGCCACCCTTCCCTGCCCCTCCACATACACCCCAGCTTGGAACTACACAGCTTTTAGTTGTGTGTCCCACAGGGCCAGAAATTCCCTTAGTGTTCTCCTGGCCTCTTGGTCTGTGGTGATCTGTTTCGACCCATGACCTGGTCCCCTACAGCTCCCTGTTCCCACCTCTCTACCTCACCTCTGGGGTCCCTCTCCACCCCCCACCTGGGCTACATTCTTATCCCACCTCTTCTCCCTAGGTGCGTGTGGGGCATCATCTTCTGAGGGTCCTCAGTCTCTCCTTGAGCCAGGCCCATGAGTCACTGTCCCTGGTCCCTCTCTTGTCCCGGTTGTCCCCTATCCCCTCAAAGCTAGAAGTTCCTCTCTTTAAATAGCAGCTTCTCCTCAGGAATTTCCCCACCGGCCACAGTCACCTTGGCCTTCTCTTCCATCCCAGCACAGCCAGTCTGTCAGGTGTGCCCCTGACCTCCTTAGAACTCTGCAGTCCCATCCCAGTTCAGACCTCCCTCCTCCTTCTCTGGGTTATGGCAACTCCTGCCCCTTAGTCTTCCCATCTAATCTGTGGACCCCAGGGAGAATCCCCAAATCCCATTAGCTTTGCTGCCCCCTTTGGACAGGATGCCTTCACCCTGACCACAGAAAAATACCAATTCTGCCCTAAGGAAATAAAATAGATTATTCTGAGCCAAAGAGAAGTGACTGCAGAAGGGTAAAAGGATCCAAGTTACCCTGAATGACATGGTGGAAAGGTCACATAGACAATGACAGTCTCAGGAAAGAGAGGCCTAAATCAGTATGTATAGATACACAGGTGGAACATCAGGTAAGCGGGCTGCTGCAAGGAGGGGGCGGGGGGTGCGCAGGATCACAGTCTTAGCCTCAGCTTTGCGGGCAGCTAGAGGCAAGTCAAGCTTAGTTGGTGTTCCGAGTTGTACAGAAGAGTGTACCTAGTATATGCCTGGAGCCCTGGGTTTATTCCACAGCACAGCATAAACCCAGCATGGTAATGCACACCTGTAATCTCAGCACTCAGGAGGTAGAGGCAGGAGGATCAATGCCATCCTGAGCTACATAATGAGTTCTGGGTTAGCTTGGGCTATATGAGACCCTATCTCAAAAAAAAAAAAAATAGGTTGTTGTGTCAGATACACAGGATAGAAAATGGCTATTAAAGGAGGCTAACGAGAAGGCTGACAAAGATGGCTCCGTGGGGAAAGCTGCCTGTTACCAAGCCCGATGACCTGAGTTTTAATGTCAAGACCCCTGGAAACCAGAGTTCAGTTCTCAGGACCTACATAGTGGAAGAAGTGACCTAACTCCCTCGAGTTGTCCTCTGACCTCCACATGTGTGCAGTGACGTGTGTACACACATAAACAAATGTAATAATTTGTAAAAAGAGGCTAAAGATGCCTCAAGGTAATTCTGGCTCTTCGTACCTCCCATCTCTTCCCCTTTACTGTTGTGTCCTGTCCAGCAGTCTGCTGAGCTTCTCACACAGATGCCTCAGAGAACTGCAGGTCACAGTCCACTCAGACCCCTCTGCCTGGCCACCTACCAATTTCCTTAAAGACTCCACATTCTATCCACTGGCAGGTGTCACAGACTTAGAGACATGCTGCCTGCCTGGCCCACAGCAGATGAAGACAGGCACGGGGCAGGTGGAGTGGCGGAGGGGAGGGGAGGGGAGGGGAGTCTCTCCAGGGGCAGAATGTGGCCATGACATTCTGTTTTCATGGGGGTCTCGGATGCTGAGGCCACAGGCCACAACGGTGGGAGGGGAGGGCGGCCCATTCCACTGAGTAAGCAGGATCCAGACTTTCTCATAGCCCCAACCCCACTCTTTGGAGTTGCTCCTTCCAGTAGCCTAGGGAGGAGGAAGGCCTGTTCTCCACTAGGGCACTCTCCCTCCCACACCACAACCTCCCAGGCCACTATTGTTATGCGGTACAGTACGTGGTCTTGTGAGTCACTGCAGAGGGTGTTTACAGACTTATATGAAAGGGCAGAAATGAGCAGAGAGGCAGGATCTCCACACACTCCCCACTGAGGAGCACACCTGACTGGCTACTCTGTGTCTCCGAGCCTGGCCCACAGTTCTGCTGCCCTTCCTGAGTGTAATGTACCAACCTCCATCTGCTTCTGCCCCTGCAGGTTATATCCATTGATTTCCCAATATCTGCATAAAAAATACAGGCACGCAGGGGGCTGAAGAGATGACTCAGCAGTTAGGAGCACTTGTTGCTCTTGCAGAGGACCCAGGTTTGGTTCCCAGTGCCAACATGGCAACTAACAACTGTCTGTAACTCCAGTTCCTGGAGAGTCTGACACCCTCCTAGGACCTCCGCAGGCATTGCACAGCACAGATACACTTCCTTTCATGCCGGCAATACACTCACACACATAAAAATAAATAAATAAATTTAGAAAATACAAGCATTCGGTCTCCAACAACAGAATGTTGGTCACCTCCCTTCCCACCCCCGGAAGAATGAGTCACCTAAGCCTCTTGTCAGGTCCGCTGTCTCCAACAAGCCTAATGATTCTAAAGAGCAGAGTGACAGGAAAAGACAGCCAGGATAGAAGGTGGGGAGACAGACACCCCAAGCCACCATCTTATCAACCCTGAAATGAGCCTTCTGCTAGACTACCACAAAGGAATGGCTGAGGGTCTCACAAGCAGACCTTAGAATTTCTTTTTACTCTTGCCTTTGTGAAGATCACAGAGCATCCTGACCCTTTGACTATGAAAGAAAGCATAAATTATCAATAATAGTAATAATAATAATAATAATAATTATTATTATAGTCTTTGATCCATGTCTGGTTTTTGTTATAACCGATTTTTGCCCCATGTTTTTCTGGCTGTGTCACACTAGGTGTGACCTTTTCTGGTATCTCAGGACTAGACTGTGCTCACGCTCAGAAAAATCGAGAGTATTGTGTGTGGTATGTGCCCACCTGCCCCTGCCTCAGTCATCCAGCAAGAAAGAAGCAAACCTAAGTTTCCAGGAAAGAATCTCACTGGTGCTGGGAAGATTTTTCTTAAACTCATCCCCATTATTCCCTTTAAGTGATTCCCTGTTTCTGAATAGAAGCTTACACTGATATTTTTGATTGATTTTTACAAATTATGCATTGGTCTTCTCTTACGGTAAATGAGGGCTTTTTCGGGTACCTGATTCTGCTCTGGAACACAAAACTCTACTTCCCCTCCTCTCCTGGGGTTTACGCCATCACTACTTTTGGTTAAACCATCAGCCCCATGTACATTTTCATGACCACATAAATCAGTTAAGTGCCACTGCGTGTACTACGGTGGGTTTTCTTCCTTTTAAGCAACTTTTGTTTTTCCATGAATTAATCATTCCTTTGATATTTTACTTTTACTTAACAGAATGTTGCACATGCACACACACACACACACACACACACACACACACGCACACTGCTAATTCTTTTCACACTGCCCACAATGTTACTTGCTCCACAGAATCCACTTTTTCCTCAAAGCTCTCTGGCTGAGAACCCAAGTTTCAGCTGACTGTTCTGTAACCCCCCCCCCAGGGCTTCGTCCATTTTCTTACTCTCCTGAGCTAGTTCCAACTTTTCCTGGAGGCTCCGTTCTCTTTTTCATTTTAGTTCTTCATTTTGCTGGAGCACATCCTTTGACAGCTTCTTAAAAATCAATGGGCTAGGGGCTGGAGAGATGGCCTAGCGGTTAAGAGCACCGACTGCTCTTGCAGAGGACCTGGGTTCGATCCCCAGCACCCACATGGCACCTGAGAACCGTCTGTAACTCCAATTCCAGGAGAACTCCAGTTCCAGGGGAATCTGACACCCTCTTCTGATCTCTGCGGCATTGCACGACACGGGTGCACAGACCTGCATGCAGACAGTACATTCATACACATAAAAAATAAATAAATAAAATTTTAAAATATTTTTAAAAATCAATGGGCTGTGGCATCAGGAGTCTGGAAATGTCTTTTATTTAATCCTCACACTTCATTAAGATTAGCCAGGCAAACCTTCTATTAACAATGTCTTTTCCCTTAGAATACTGAAGGCAGTTTTTTTTTTCCATTGTTTTCTCACATCCTGTGTTGGTCATGAGACGAAACAGTGACTCATGTCTTTCTCCGTTGGTCTCATTGTGGCCGTCTCCTGCCCCCGCCCCTTCTGGTTGTGTGGGGCTACAGGATGGCGTGTGGATTATTTCTCATTCATGGTAACCCTCTTCAGTATACAGACCCTTCAGTATACAATCTTCAGTTTGAAGCTTTTTTTCAAATTGGTTCTTTGAAAATCCCTTCAACTTTCTTTTCTGCCTGACTTTCTTCCTTGTTTCTTTTAGTTCCTCTAAGTAAGATATTAGACTTTCCATCTTTTTTAAAATGTTTGTTATTTTTAAAATCACGTGTATATGTGTAGGCTTGTGCTCAAGTTACAGGCTGCCGTGAGCTGAGCCCAACGTGGATTCTGGAAAGTGAACCCAAGTCCACTGGAAGAGCACCGTAAGCTCTTAACCATTGAGCCATCTCTCCGGCCCTGTTTTTTGTTTGTTTGTTTGCTTGCTTGCTTGCTTTTTGCAGCCATTATTTTTCATCTTCTATTCTTCCTGTCATACCCTGAAATCTGTGATTTATTTTCCAACTCCATTATTGGAATTCTTAGTTTGTCTATGTCAAATTGCATTACAAGATGGTCCTCTCAAAGGGAGCAGGCCTGGGGATGTGGCTTAGTGGTAGAGCACTTGCCTAGCATACAAATATTGCTCTCTTGTTTTCTGGAAGTTCAATTGTCAAGGTATCTATTCTTGGTTTATAGGTTGTACCAGTCAGCTTTTGCTGTGTAACAAACAACACAAAGAAATGTGGAATTTCTGTATGTGTGCACACAGGCACTTTTTACATGATTCCTCTCATTTTTCAGATGAGAAAATTGCAACTGAAAAAGAGGCCTTGGGGCTGGAGAGATGGCTTAGCGGTTAAGAGCGCTGACTGCTCTTGCAGAGGACCTGGGTTTGATCCCCAGCACCCACATGGCGGCTGAGAACCGTCCTTCACTCCAGTTCCAAGAGAATCCGACACCCTCTTCTGACCTCCAAGGCATTGCATGACACAGGTGCACAAACCTACATGCAGACAGTACATTCATACACATACAAGAATAAATAAAAGTTTTAAAAAAGAGGCCTTGCCTTGCCCAGGGTCGTGGAGGTGACAGGAGCCAAGGAGACTCGAGCTCTTCTCATGTCAGAGCACTCGCTGCATGTGAACTCACGGCATGGGCCCCAGAGCCTTATCCCAGGAAAGCAACACCTTCAGGTTCCAGGTCTGGGTGTTAAATGTACTCACTCAGTACTGCTGAGAACAGACTCAACAAACATCTGCCACAACATTTCAGACCAAATATTCAGAGATGGACCCCCTGAGGAATGTGGAGAAAAAGGCACATGGAGAGAGGAGAGATTCTTCCCCTGCCAGCCCATCTCCTGCCTGGCCAATTCCATCCAGAGGCCCAGAGAGGCAGTGCATGCTGTTCAGCTCCTCTGAGCCTGGAGCTCTCAGTCCTCACTACCCAGGAGAATCTTCTAATAGTTTGTTTGTTTGTTTGTTTGTTTGTTTGTTTGTTTGTTTGTTTTTATGAGAGAGAGAGTCCTTCCTATGTTGCCCAGGCTGACCTTGAACTCCTGGGTTCAAACGATCCTACTGCCTCAGCCTCCCAAGCAGCTGGAACTATAGGTATCCATCAAAGCATTTTTTCCAATATTACTAGACTATTGTTTGAAAAGCAGGTCCATACTTACCTGGCAGGGGAGACACCATGATCACGAAGGTGGTTTTCCCAGGGCGAGGCTCATCCATTGCATTTGGGATGTGCTGACCCCTGCGATTTCCCCAGATGTGGGGAAACGACTGCATAATTTGTGGTAGTGGGGGACTGCGTTTGCGCTCTCCCCTGTTTAAAAAATAAAGCAGGTCCAATTTGCAAACCTATGCAGAAACATCAGCTGGCAAGTCACTGTTCTACAAGCCCCTTCCCCTGACCTTTCAGTTGTTTTGGAGTTTGGGGGTTTGTTTTTTGGATTTTGGGGGTTTGTTTGTTTATTTAATACCCACTGTGGTGGGGATCAAACCCAGAACCTTGTATGTGCTAATTCCTACCATTGAGCTAAGACTACAGCCTCTTTTGGGAAGCAAGATCTCTCTGCCTTTGTAGCCCAGGTAGGCCTTGAACTTGAAATCCTCCTGCCTCAGTCTCCCATGTGGCTGCAATTCCAGTCTTACTTTGCCCTTTGTTTAGTCCATTCTGGGGAAAATTGAAGAGAGGAAGGGAGGCTCCAGGTTCTGTGTCCTCATTCTAAGGATGAGGGTCCCGGGAGCGAAAGATCTTTAGGCAAAGGCACAAGGCCAGATGGGTGTTCACAGCGCCATGTGCTGAGGGATGCTTTCCAAGCCCTGTGGACAAACCCTAGGGAAAACAGGTCACCCAATTTTGTGAACCCTGTACAGCTTTCAAAATAAAAGCCTCCAAATGTAGTAGACAAGGAGGTGACTTGCAGAGGGGTAGAGTGACACAAGGGGACGTGGAGGAGAGGAGGGCCGCTGGGCCAGTGGTGCGGAGGGGCTTTCTCAGGAGGAAGGTAGGCTGCACCACCTGGTGCTAAGGCATTTCTGTACTGGTTGGTCAAAAGCCACATCACCTCTGGGTGACATACCGACACAGGCTCCTCCCAGACCTCAAGGACACTTCCGTCTAGCACTTCAAGGGCTAACACCTGGACAGCAGCAGGCTCCTAGACATAGCATGCTGATCATACCACTGTGGTAAGAGACGTTAAACACAGTTCATGGAAAGAATTGTGACGTTAGCACATGGATTCCAGTCTGGCTCGAAGCATTGGCTTCTGTACATTGCCTCCTTTGGCTCACACCTGACCAGGCTCTGCAGCACCTGGAAGTGCCAGGCACTGAGCTAGGCATGGGAGTGCTGGGTCATACAAGATGGTACAGCTCAAGGTCAAGGTCTGGGAAGTAGTGTTATGAGCTGAAAATGGACACAAGTGCAAAGATAGGAGAGGAGATGGTATCACTAGGGATATGTCCAGAAAGGTCTTCTAAGTCACACCATGGAGTCAGAGCTCTACCTGGAAGGCCAGAAGATGTGGGAGTGGGGGAGGACAGATAGGGTGTGTGTGATGTCAGGGTCCTAGGATCTTGTATCTGTGACTCAAAAATGCAGGGGAGGGATCGCTAGGGAGACAGCTCAGCGGGTAAAGAGCTTGCTCCACAAGTGTGAGAGCCCGATTTCAGATCCCCAACACTCATGTAACACCCATGTAGCACCTGTGTAACACTCTTACATGGGAGGCATGGACAGAGACAGGGGACTCCCACAGGGCTGGTTGGCCAGCTCGTCAAGCTAAAATGCTGAGCTCCAGGCAAAGTGAGGGACCCTGTGTGCTGGACAGCATCAGTGTAAAATTGACCCACCTGGGCTAAGGGAGACTCAACTGGGGAATTGCGTCCATTGGACTGGCTATGGGGTATTTTCTTGATTGTTGAGTGATGTGGGAGGGCTTAGCCCACTGTGGGTGGTGCCATTCCTGGGCAGGGCTGTTCTGTATTGTATAGGAAAGTAGGCTGAGCATGGGCCTGGGGAGCAAGCCAGCAAGCAGCATTCCTCCATGGCCTGTGCTTCAGCTCCTGCCTCCAGGTTCCTGCCTTGAGTTCCTACCTTGGGATCCCTCAGTGATGAACTGTGATTCAGGAGGTGTAAGACAAATAAACCGTTTCGTCCCCAAGTTAGTATTAGTCAGAGTGTTTTGTCACAGGGATTGAAGGCAGACCAGAACACCCTGCCTCAACAAACAACCCAAAAAAAAAAAAAAAACACCAGACAAAAGGAAAGCCATGCAAAGTGTTTGGGGGTAATCTGAACTGCAGGGTGATAGGCTCGCTTGTCTTTTCTGATTTAAGAACAATAACCCTTTATAAACTAGAAGGATTATGAGTTGTACATGTGCTGCCTGAAGATTGCCTTCAATCATGAATTTGCCGCTCGTCACAGGCTGTATGACAGCTTTGCGTCTTGCTGTGTGCCTCGCTGCTTGTCACAGGCTTTATGACAGCTTTGCATCTTGCTGTATTCCTTGGGCTGGCCTTGGCCTTCTGATCACTGGGGTTTCAGGCATGCACCTCCATGCACGGCGTTTTCATGTTTCAAAAGAAATCATATCACATGGGGCAAAAGAAAACCCTCCCCTGAATGATCTGGCTAATTCAGCCTCTCACTGATGGAAGCTGAAACTGTTCACGGTATATTTTTGCTGTTACCAAAGTATTCTCAAAATTGGGTATGAAGGTAGACACCTGTGATTCCAGCACTTGGGAGGTTGGGGCAGGAGGGTCAGGAGTTGAAGGGCACCCTCAGCTACTTAGTAAGTTCAAGGCTATCCTGGGCTATATGAGATCCTGTCCCTGAAATCCAAAACCAAAGTAAAACAAAATGAAAATTCTGACAGGGTAATTTTCCTAAGTGTATTCACATAATCTATTCGACTATTCAACATGAAATATGAAGGTTGTCAGAATATTCCTACAGTAAACAGAAGTGGAATTGCGTCAAAGGGCATGTGCATCTTGAATTTAGATGTGAATTACCAAACTTTCCTTCTTAAGTCGAAGTCCACAGCCCCCCCTTGTCACCATCTCTTCTGTCATCATAGTTCTTTATAGTTTTTATTATTTTTCTTTTTTGTGGATGAATGCATTGCCTGCATGTGTGTAAGTGCACCCGTCTCACGCAATGCCTGGTGAGCACAGAAGAGGTGTCGGGTCCCCTGGAGCTGGAGTTATGGTTGTTAGCAGCCATGTGGGTGCTAGAAATTGAACTGGCTCCTCTGCAAGAAACAGTCAGTGTTGCTAACCACTGAGCCATCTCCAGCCCATAGTTTTATATTCTTTGACAACCTGACAGGCTACGTTCTGACTTGGATTTGCTTTTCTTTGGGGGTGGACAAGGCCGAGCGGAGTCTCCTCCTTTTACTGCTCATTTATTTGTCTTTCCTGTTCTGTCGCCCTCCTGGCTGGGACCCGACTCCCAGCTCTCCGGTTGGCTTGTCCATTTCTTTATCACTTGTGCACTGGATCCTGTGGCATTTCTCCCTCCTTGTCACGTGTGGTGAATGTGTTTATCCTCATCTTCTAGATACATCATTTTGCCTCACGGAGAGGTCTGGCTTTCCCACAGTGTCAGTCATCCATCCATTTATTTCTGTTCTGTAGGCAGCCCAGTGGCTGTGGAGGCTTCTGTCAGCAGGTTGAAGGCCGAGCCTGGTGCTCTCTCAGACACTAGGGGCCCCACGCCCACCCTAAACAACCCCCATACTGCCCCTCTGTCTGAAGACTCACCAAACACAGCCCTTGGCCTGCCCAAGTGGAGAGGGACACTGCTTCCCCTTTCACGGCAGCTCCAGGCTGCACCAGCTTTCGTTGTCCCCAACGCCCAGGTCCTTTTAAGGAGTTATGCATCTTATACGTTCCTTAATCCTCCGACTAAATTTACCAACTGTTGCTTGCAGCCAAGACATCGGCTAAATTAAACTTTGGAGTAGCAGACATGGTGTATCAGATACGTCTTAGTGAGGCCTGGTAGGGGCAGCCACACCCTGCCTGTCCTGAGGCCTGGGGGTCAAAGCTCCTAAGGTAGCCTCTCTCTTCCCTCCAAAGAGCTATTACCCCACCAGCTACGAGGACCCCGTTTCTGCTGAGGGTACCCCTCTACTGCCAAGCTTAATTTGGTCATCTGAATTTCCTGGGATAGGAGAATCCCTGTAATCTTGGTTCTGTGCTGCACGGTGAGTGGGAGAGCCTGCGAGAGCTCTAAGCAGGAAAAGAGAGAGGAGGGGAAGACTCCACTGATGTGGCTGGGAAGGCCTCTCAGATGAGGTGATGTGTGCAGTAGGGGCCATGTGGGTATCCTGGGAAGAAGGTGCCAGGCAGAGGAAGTTACGTGGATAAAAGGCCCAAGGTGGCAATGTGGACTGACCACACAGTGTGGCTTAGACCAGTAGGGAGGGGCTCCCTGGCTGGTGCAGCCAGTTGGTGCTGGAAGAAGATGGGATTGTTTTCCATAGGTGGTAGGAAGTGAGCAGGGAGCCATCTCAGTCCCACCATAAGTGACCTGCCCTGGGCTCAGAGTCACCTTGCAGGAGGGTTCAACCTTCACTCCTCTTGTCTGGAAGGAGGAAGCCCTTCTCCCACTTCTGTATGCACTGACCTACTAGGTCTCACCTGTGACTCTGGATCCCAGGGCTAGGACATGGTCACCTAGTCTGGCCTCTGAGGACCAGGTGGGACTAACAGGTGGTGACCAGCCCATGTGTACGCCACACACCAGGTCTGGCTCTCCATGTGAAGGCTCCAAAGTAGGCAAGCTGCTGTATCAGGGGCTGAGCCAAATACATGGCCTGGGCCTGCAGCAGCTGGTTACGTGGCTTACAAGAGGAACAACTGTGGAGGACAGCTGCAGGAGGGAGGGGAACTGCAGGGACAGTGACAACCAAGCACCACCAAGTACTGGCGTCCAGCAGGCAAGAGAAGAGTTAGCTCCTCTCCATCCCACAGACCCCAACCTTCCCAAGGGAGATCTGTCACAGTGGGGCAGGGCAGGGCCACAGTTTACAGACTTGAGAACTTACACACAGACATGCACACATGTGTGCACATTCACACACACTAACATACACACAATCACATATGAAAACACACAATCACACATATACAATCATACATATACATATATACTCACATACAAATACACTCACATACACACATACAAATACACTCACATATATGCATACACACTCACACACAAAGCCACATTCACATACACACATACAAATACTCATACACACATGCTTACATATATATCCACATACAAATGCACATATACACAAACCCATACACACATAGCATTTATATAACACATACTCACACACACAGATGCAAACAAGCACACACATACAAACACAAATACACTCACACATATACACAAATACAGATGTATATACACATACATACACACATACACACGTGCGCACTCACACACACACATACTCCTCACACATGTACTCACACATACACAGCCTGCTCTGCCCCAAGAGGCCCCACCACTGACCAGGCTCAGCAGCACCTCCACAACTCCATCTTTCAGCCCTAAGTCGCACCCTGGCTTCTGCTCTGCACTGCCCCCTCTAGCTCAGCGCATCCCGCTATGACTTTTACTGAACCTGCAGAGTAACAATGCAACCGAGAAACTTAGCTTTCCTCTGTGGGCCAAGAAATTAGAGGCAGAAAGTATGTGAAGCAGAAAGCATTTCCTCGGGGACCTTAGATTGCCAAAGCTCTGTGAGTGCCTGACGGAGCCTTTGTGACTGGTTCATGCCAGTGAGCCCTGCAGTTCCATTGAAAACTAAAGATCACAGCTGCTCCTTTTACCAGCCTTTCATCCTCCTATGTAAATCTTTCACTAAATCCAGATGTGCTGCCCGGAGAGCTGGGAGCATCCCGTGCAGCTTGTTCAGCAAATTCGTTGCGTTGCTCTTCCTTGGACGACAGGGAACAAGACAGCGGTTAGAGCATGGGCTGAGCTCAGGCTTCTGAACACATCAAAAGTGGAGGAGCCTGCCTCCTGCGAATCCACAGCAAGGCCAAGCTCACGGATGTCCTGTAGCATAAGATACCCCTGATCACAAAGAAACCTGCTCAGAAGTAACTTGGGCAAATGGCAGAACCTCAGAGGAGAAGGGTGTGGGGGCAGGCGGCAACTTTGATGGTGACAAAGGGTATTGCAGGACTCACTCAGCTGTTTCCTGTCCTGTTGTACTTTGAAAGCTAACTCTCCCATCCCATTTCCACCCAGAGTCTCTCACACTGTAGTCTGCACTAGGCTTTTGGACTAGATGGACAGATTGCCAGAGAACCCCAAGCTGGAAAGAGCGGAAAAGTGGAGGTGAAGGGAGGGAGGGAGGGGACACTGTTGGGATGGACACAGGACGTGCATGGTCCATGTATTAGGACCAGGTCAGAAAAAAGAAAGGGTTAACCATGCAGGAGCAACTCTCTAGTTGAAGCAGGTCTGGTTCCCATGACGACCTTAACCACAAGAATACAGTCCGACCCTGAGTTCCTGGTTCCCACAGCTACCCGAGGTCAGGATGAACTTTCCCAGCCCTGAAGCAGTGCTTCCTTCCCCCTAAGAAGCCCATTCCTCTCCAAGGGACTTCACGCTGCTAAACACAACCAATCAGCTTAAAGGTCACCACTGCTTGCATTGTGTTTCTATAGCCTTGCAATTGTGTTTGTATGATGTCACCAAGTTCCTCTAGTTTGTGGCTTTGGCTTTAAAAGTTCTCTGTAACAGACAGTCGGGGTCGAGCTCATCCCTGCATGGAATGGGTTGCATCCCTGACACATCAACAATTGGCTCCCTTGATGTGTCAGTTTTCTTAATTGGGTTCTGGTGCATCAGCAAATTAAATAAAATCCGTATTAATCTGTGGCCCCTCATTGGTTAATTTTGTGAGTGTGGCAGTTTGAGTCCAACATCTGGAGGTCCCACCGAGATACGCCACCTCCACCTCGAGGGGCCTCTCCCTCTTTGTGGGATGCCGGTCAACCTTGGAGAACAAAGCACTTTGAAACATACCTAGCATAAGCTACTGTTTTGGTTTCAGTTTTCTCTTTCTGTGGTTCCAGGGATGCTGCCTTAGATGAAGGTCGGACACGACTAGTTCTTCTGGGCATGAGAGGAGATGCTCCAACTCTCCAGTAGACGAACAGGGGGTTCATCTGATACTAGACTCAGGATGGTCTAGTATCCTGGTTTTGGGGCACGGACAGTGGGTCCGGCCCTTCAGTTCTGGTCATGGCAGACAGCCTCTGCTGTCTGAGTCCTTTCTGGGTCCTCTGTGTCCTCACTGTGTTCATTTGATTTGTGGTCTTTGTGTTTTTCTCATTAGGCTTTTGTTTCTGTTCTTCTGTACTTCGAATCTAACATGGGACAATCTACTTCTTCTAATCCCCTACTCCCCTCTCTCCTGTGCAGGCAAGCATGCACACAAAGGGCACATGCTGCGAGCTCCAAGCAGCCACAGCTTCCTACTGCTCCACTCCCCTAGAAATACAAGATCCATCGTAGTGAGATGCCAGGCAGCTGGCCTTCCTTAACATGACTGTTAGTTAAGGTGGAACAGGCATTTAGTGAAATCAACCCAGCATTTGGTGGCTGTGAGTACAAAAGTGTTTTAAGGGAGCTAACTAAAAAATGTCTTAAACTCTAAATGATTGTGTGTAAATGTGACAATGAAAAATTAATGGTTCCACAGCCCTGCACAGCCAAGGTGTGCAGTAGACCAGAAAACTGAGAACTTTCTGTGCCTTGACATCAAGTTATTGTATGAGATTTGAAAAAGAAAAGGGGAATCTCTCATTATATTAAGTCATATGTCCGTGCAAGCTGTCTCTGTGTTAACTGTTCTCCCATGTGTCTGAGATTTGTGTCATTTGTGTTCTTCTGTGTTGGTTTCTGTTAAAAGTGGCCACTTCAAAGTTCTTTCATTCTGTATTGTGCACGTAAATTAAGTTTACTTTTGGCATGCCTCTTAAAACTTTTTCAAAGGCCTAATTTGAACCCAGGTTCCTTGGTTCTGGCAGAGAAAAATTCTAAACTGGTTATCTAAAGGTTTTTATTTGTTATTTGTTAAGACTGGATTTGATCTCCAAATTAAACTGTTTTAAAGTTGCAGGTATTCTAACTTCAGTTTTCTTTCAACTTGTTTTTCTAGACCTCTGAAGACCTGATTTTTAACCCTATGGTTAAAACAAATGTCTGTTTTCTTTTCTTTTACTTAGCCAGGCTTTTGACAGCTGTGCCACCATAAACAATAGCGTGCGGCTTGATACCTGTGAACTGCAATTTCTTCCCTCCAATGAAACAGTCTAAAATGTTTTTTGGTATTGTTCATTGCTGAATTGTCTTGGTTTTGTACTGCCTTGGTAGGACTGAATGTTTCCTGACACCTTATTCTTTAGCTTCTTCCTTGGTGAAACTGTCTTTAATTATTGTATTGTGACTTTAGTTATGGCTAGCCTTCAGTACAAACTGGATATATAATTCTGTTTTTCATCACTTGTTAAAATATTTCAATAAGTTCATAGTTTAAAACTAAAGGTGTAAAGCATCAATGACAGCATAGTAAGAAAACTGTATTAGCCTCCTCAGCCTTGAGAATGCAATTGGGGATGTATGCTTTAAATGACAACTCTGAAGAATGAAAACATTAAAGACAGCAAAGAATGTGAGCCTGTTCAATACAAACGCTAGGATAAAAATCTCTTGTATGAATGTATAGATAAATGTGTATATATGTGAATGATACTGTTAACAACTCTGTAATAAACTTACAGCATATTAGGAATCTATCAGACCATTGATAGCATATGGTGTTTTCTCTAATATATGTATGTCTGTGTATGATAACAATGTATGTCTGTGCCTCTGTTCAGTACAAACTTTATAGACTGCCATCACCAAAATTAAGTTTTAAAACCTTGTGTATGAGTGTGGGTATAAAGAACTGTTTGCTTTTCAGAATTCTATAATGTGGTTATAGCACATATAAGAAATTGTGTTCCACAACTGGAGATTCTCAGTACTATGCAACATGTGGACAGTCTATGCTAAGTCTACCCCTTTGTGGGTGCAACACACCTTGTTGCAGCCTCAGGCAAAATGGACATATATAAATATTGAGTTACCCATGCATACTAAAAATGTTTTATATATCTGTTGTCCTGTTAGTTAATGATTTTAAAACTGAATGCTAGTTTAAACCTGTCTTGAGAAAAATATTTAGTTTGTCTTTTGATCTTACTATATTCAAGGGTAAAATAAAAGTTATTTAAAACATTTTTTAAAAATTGTCTTAGACCTGAGTATTAAATAGGTCATTTGGATTTCAGAGGTTCAAACTGCCCTTTGAAGGTTTATTTGTTTTTTTGTTTATACTGTTTGTCACCTCCCTTAAGACAGTTTAAAATTCATTGAAAAACCCAAGTTAATAAATTTTTGAGGTAAGGTAAAAAAATGGTTAAAAAAATTAATATACAGTTTCTTAGTGAATAAAGGTGTAGCTGTTAGATTAAATATCCAAATTCACATGCTGGTATTTTAAAAACAGCTCACATGAAAAACCATGTCCTGTTAATGGGTAACTGTTGAGTTTTGAGAACACTGTACATTTTTGCGTGAACCAAAATCATTTACTTTGTAATTTATGCAACTTGGCAAGTGCTTTTGATAGGATGGGGTTAATAGCATGAAATAAAATTTGGGGGAAACTTTAGGTCCTTTAAAAAGAATTAATAATCATTAGCTACATCTATGATAAAAGTGTTTATTCTGGTTTACTTACAAAATGATACAGTTGACAAAAATGATAAACAAAGTGTTAACACCCTATGGATGCAATGGATTAATAGAATGAACATTTGGTAAAAATCACTTGGTAAGGATTATAAACTCTATTTTTGCACTTAAAGTGAAACATACTTTTTGTTTTCTTTAAATGTGTTGCGGATCTAGTCTTTAGTTTCTTGTATGTTTATTGTGACCTGCTGTTGGTACATTAGCTTCTATAACTCTGCTATATATCTGTTATACTCGGCACATGTTACTTTTAATATTTTTAAGAAAAATTAGGTTTCACTTCTGGGGACCACATGAGAACAATCAGAATGAAGCCAATTCTGGTGAGCTTGATTTAAGCATTTCCTGCCTTCTGTAGGTATGCCCTCCCCTCCTTTTTCTTCTCAAAGCTATAATTCAAAATCTTGGGACAAGTAATGTGGCCATCATTTAAGATAGTCGTAGAAGGTATTGTTTTCAGCCTCTTTGTTTTCTTGGGTTTATTTCCTGGACTATGTTGAAAAACAGATTGTGTGCTTTACTGAATAGGTTTAATGCCAACTTGACACACCTGAGCTAAGAAACCTCAATAATTGCCTGTGGTGGAATGGCCTGAGCCCATTGTGGGCAATGCCATCCTTGGCCAGATATTTCTATAGTGTATACAATAGGTTAAACATGAGCCAGCAACACAAGCCAGTAAGCAGCATCCCTTCCTAGCCTTTGCTGCAGTTACTTCCTTCAGGCTCCTGTCATGAGCTTTCACTATTAGTCAGAATGTTTTGCAACAGCAATTAAGAATTTATAAAGAATATTGAAGTTTGTGTATATAGTAAAGCATTCAACTGACCCTCTTGGAGGTTTAACAACCATACTTAAAGCTCTGATCTGATTTGGCAAGAGGGATTTAAAAGGACAATATTTTGGCCCTTACCCTCTAAGGTCAACTTAAGTCCTAGGGTCCCGCATCAGCACCTTTGTACATGTCCTATGGCAGTGAGTCACCAGTCATCCTGAACCAGGGAGGTCTTGGAGATTCACTTAAGTGGACTTCTTCTGGCCAGTGTCCAGTCAAAGGAGGAAAGTCAGTATAGAGGAGAAATTCCTCATGCTTCAAAGGGAAGCTCTGGTCAAGCAAGACTTGACTTTGTCCTCATGTAGATGGAACTGGTAAAAAGAGCCAGGCACAAGGCCTGAATGACCCTTAAGGATCAGAATCTCAACTGACCTTATCACTAAAACTAATTTAATTTATCTGAGCTAACCGTGTGGTTTTAAACACCCCAACAGGAAACTATGATCAAAGAAATACCATAGAGATAGGTAAAAGATCTACTGTACCATGCCAAGAAAATAACTCAGAAATAGGTTAAGCTGGATCTCATTCTGGAGCCCTGAGTATTAAAAAGAGTTTTTTGAAATTCTTTAGAATAGAGTACAGGTCCTCTTTTCCTCTGGAAATTCTAGACAAGGACCCTCCAATCACTAATACACCCACTAGGCCCCCTGTTGGTACTGTGAAGTCCCTACACTGGTACACTCACATAAGACTTAACCAGCTTGTCTTTTCAGTTGCAGAAAAACTGTACACTAACTACTGGCCACTATTGATCTGGACCAAAATATCTGGCAACTAGAACAGCCAAGAAGGGAGACCAGATTCTAACCCTCCAGCCAGACACCTGTTCCCTCAAGACTTCGTCCCTCCTCAGCTCTGAAGTAGATACAGAAGAGAGAACAGCGTCCCATTCCCCTAAAATCAAAAGACTGGAATATTAGGTCTGAGTTTCCCAGAATTCTAAGGGACACACAGGTGTCTATGCTCCCTAGAGGCTGTCAATCTTATGACTTCTTCCTTACCTGAGGTCCTGCCCAGAGCCTATGTAGGAATGTACCTTAGTAGCCATCTTGTTTGCCGACTGCCCCACCAGGTGCCCACAGATGCCATGCCTCAGTTAATCTCTGCAGTCCAGTTCATAGTGCTTGGATCCATTACTACAGATGAGTCCATGATTTGATCCTAGCTCAAAGGGGGGAATGTTAGGACCAGGTCATAAAGAAGTTAATCAAAAGGAAAGGGTAAACCATGCAGGAGCAACTCTCTAGTTGAAGCAGGTCTGGTTCCCATGACTACCTTAACCACAAGAATACAGTCTGACCCTGAGTTATTAGTTCCCAGAGCTACCCGAGGTCAGGATGAACTTTCCCAGCCCTGTAGGAATGCTTCCTACCTCCTAAGAAGCCCATTCCTCTCCAAGGGACTTCATGCTGCTAAACACAACCAACAGCTTAAAGGTCACCACTGCTTGCATTGTGTTTCTATAGCCTTGCAATTGGGTATGTATGATGTCACCGAGCTCCTCTAGTTTGTGGCTTTGGCTTTAAAAGTTCTCTGTAACAGACAGTCGGGGTCGAGCTCATCCCTGCGTGGAATGGGTTGTCCCTGACACATCAACAATTGGCTCCCTTGATGTGTCAGTTTTCTTAAATGGGTTCTGGTGCACCAGCAAATTAAATAAAATCCGTATTAATCTGTGGCCCCTCATTGGTTAATTTTGTGAGTGTGGCAGTTTGAGTCCAACACATGTACACAGTGGGAGTCTACATGCTCCAACACAGCAATGCAAGACATCCTACCCCAGGCAATGGCATAGATGGAACTAAGGACCTTGTGTTAAATGGAAGATGACACACATGGAAAGAAAAGCTGGAAGCTGGAGTCAACTCCTTAAATATATTTATTTATATTTTTAATGTTATGTGTATGAATGTTTGCATGCATGTATGAAAGTGCACTAGGGTCCTGCAATACCAAGGAGGTCAGAAGTGGGCGTGGGATCCCAGGAACCAGGTCCTCTGCAAGAGCAGCCACTGCTCTTAAGCACTGAGCCATCTCTGCAGAGCCCGGAGTAGATCTCTCTTGTTTTGGTCTTAATGAGACAAGGAGTCAGTCAAGAGTAGCAAGAAGTAGTTACAGGAGGCTGGGGAGGGCTGAGCAAGCTGAGCTATGAGTTAGATCAGAGGAGAACCTTATGCTGTGTGTTGTAAAGCAGGCTGACTGTGGTTAATGCTACTGTGATGTATATCTTTCAAATTAGTTAGAAGAGAGGATTCTGAGTATTTTCATCACAAATAATGAAGAGGGTATGAGGGAAAGCTTACATGCTCTCAGCAACAGCTTCAAAAGTTCCACATGAACCAAAACATCATCCTATGCCCCAGAAAGATGTGCAATTATGTTATCAATAATTAAAAATAAAACAAGGTATGCCTGGTGCTGCATGCCTATAACCCAGAACTTAGAAGGCAGAGACAGGGTCCCTGGAGCAAGCTGGCTACCCAGACTGGCCATGTGATCCAGCTTTAGGTCCAACTGTGAGACAGGGAAGCTTGATCAAGGAAGACTACCATCAAACTTGGGCTTCCCCATGCACATCACACATGCATGCTCACACACATACATGTGCCTGTGTGCCAGCCCCCACTTAATTCTAGGGCTGGGAATGAGGAGAGAGGCAGATTCCCTGGGGCTTGCTGGCCTGCATGTCAGGGATGGACGAATTCTACCCACTGCCCCTGTACCCTCTCCACTGTCCCTCATACCCTCCACCAGTGCAACCTGCTGCATCTGATGGCAGCAGGTAGCAAACCAGGTCGGAGAAGACACCGCAGCAAAAAGGAGTTCAGGTCAGTTCAGTAGCCCTCTTTGTCCCCTTGGAGAGAATCCTGTTGCAGTTGTTCTTACATTTTCCTTTCCCTTGATGCACTGCATGTTTCTTTGGCCTGGATGCTCAGTCTATCAGCATCTGCTTGCTAACCTGGACTTTTGTCTGCTTTTGAGTTGAAGGTATGAAAAAGGGAGTTTCCAAATGTTTCCACATTCCTAGTTGGGGTTTCAAAACCATAATTTTTTAACAAGTCTCTGATAATAAATGTTTTAGGTTTTATGAACCGTAGTTCATGAGTCATTAAAATGAGCTGAGCAGAGACCAGCTGGATTGGGCTACAGACTGGAGCTCTCCAGGGTCTGCCGTAGAATGTTCTGTTGGTCTTATAGACAAGGGGGTAAAAAGTCAGTTTTGTGATTCTGGGCTTCTCCTCCATTACATGGGAAGAAAAACAAATGGAAGAAGCAGAGGCTGAAGATGGATGACTGTTCACTACAAGGTTTTGAAGGGCCAGACCCCAAAGAGAAATTGCTGGGGCATATTCCAATTATCTGCAGGAAAAAAAAAAAATCTATCTCCAAACATTCCCCAGATATCTCTCTCTCTCTCTCTCTCTCTCTCTCTCTCTCTCTCTCTCTCTCTCTCTCTCTCTCTCTCTCTCTCCATATAAAGGCCTCAGTGGATTTTTGGTCAGAGGACAACTTTCAGGAGTTGGTTTACTCCTTCCCCTTGTTGAAGTGAGGTCTTTATTTTTCTACCCAATGCACTCAGGCTAGCTTGCCTAAGAATTTCTGGGCAGTCTAACACATCTGGCTTTTTAAACATGGGTTCCACTGAAATTTAGATCGACGAGTTTGCACTGCGGACACTTCCCTGCCATCTCATGGGCTCCATGACATGGTATTTCTAATGGGTCTTGGGTCAGGCTAGCATGTTCACCTGAACCTCAGGTAGTGTCACCCAGAGCTACTCAGCTGGAATTTGGGCTGACGTCCTGTGGTGCAAATGTGTCCTGAAAAAGTTTCTAGTCCCCAAGATCATTCGCCGTGGTATTTAGAGTGGGGCCTTTGGGAGGTGATTAGGGTTGGACTCAGTTATGAGGGTGGGGTACCTAGGATGGCACAGGTGGCTTTATAAGAGGAAGAGAGACCCGAGAGAGCACGCTCTCACTGTCTTAGCATGTGATCCCTTCTACCTGGCAAAAACATGTGTCAGAAGCTAAACAAATGTCATGATCTCAGAATACCACACAACCATAAGCCAACACAAGCTTCTTTATAAATTATCATTCTCAGGTGTTTTGTGACTTGAATAGAAAACAGGTTAGAAGCTGGGTGTGGTGGCACACGCCTTTAATCCTAGCACTTGGGAGGCAGAGGCAGGCAGATCTTTGTGAGTTCAAGGCCAGCCTGGTCTACAGAGTGAGTTCCAGGACAGCTGGGGCTACAGGGAGACTATGACTTGAAAAGACCAAAAAAAAAAGAAAGAAAGAAAGAAAACAACAAACAACAACAACAAAAAAACAGGTTAAGACATACTGGAAGTCCAAGGTGGTCTCACCCACAAGTCTGGCATGCTATCTGGACTGGGCACTCTTACATCAACCAGTAATCAGGAAAATGCCTCTCAGACATGGCCATAGGCCAGTCTGCTGGAGAAAATTTGTCAATTGATATTCCATCTTCCCACACGTCTCTAGTTTGGGTCAAGTTGACAAAAATGAACCAGCACAGGCTACACTACTTAATAGTAACTGTGCCAGAGGCTGGGTGATGGAGATGGCTTAGTCAGCAAAGTGCCAGCTTGAAGCCATGAGGACAAGAGTTCAAGCCTTAGAACACACACTGAAAAAAGTCAGGCATGGTGGTGCTCAGTTGTAGTCTCTGTGCCCAGAGGCAGGGACCAGCAGAGCCCTGGGGCTTGCCAGCTGCCCAGCCTAGCCTGCTTGGTGAGTCTCAAGCTAGTGAGAAATTGTACCTTAAAGTATAGGGTGGCTGACATCTGAGGGATGACACCCGAGGTTTTCCTCTGCCCTCGGGGGGGGGGGTCTGAGCTTCAACCTTCACATCCAAAAAAATGGGGCCTTCCACAGCTGAGTCATCAGTGCTGGGAGTAATGGGGACCCAGCATCTCTAGAAAGAACTGTATGAAGCTGTAAACACTGGCTGCCTTTAGAGAAAAGGCTGCTGATGTAGGACTCATAACAACAGGCAAGATTCTTTTCTTTCCGTTGCAATGAAGTAAACTTGACTCATACTAACTGAAATGTTTTCTTTTTTAAAGTACGATGAAGGAGGATTTATTGGTTGTGTAGCTAGAAGCCCAGGTGTGCATTGGTCTTCAGGAATGGCTGGATCAACTGGCTCATTGGTTTCATCAAGGGTTCATGATTCTTTCCATTTCTCAGGCAGCTTTTCTCTGCCTGGTCGGTAAGCTGGCTGTACACACCATTAGAATCACAATCCACAGCCAAGCAGCCCTGGGTGAAGAGCTAGTTTGTGGCATCATTTATAGCCAGTACCAAGCAGATGCAGATTTGAGATTACAAGCCTATCTTTAAACCAATCCCTGGGACACACAAATGGAAAACTCTTCTTCACCTTGTCTAGACCACTGCACACCACTGCAGCCCTAGCAGATCAGGCAGAATGGGTTCTGTCTTCTAAAAATGGCAAAATGGAGAGAAAAAACTGGAAAGAAAGACAGGCAGACAGAGATAGAAAGGAAGGGAAAGAGGGAGGGAGAGGTGGAGGAATACCAGAAGAAAGAGAGAGGGAGAGGTGGAGGACTACCAGAAGAAAGAGGGAGGGAGAGGTGGAGGACTACTGGAAGAAAGAGGGACGGAGAGGTGGAGGACTACTGGAAGAAAGAGGGAGGGAGAGGTGGAGGACTACTGGAAGAAAGAGGGAGGGAGAGGTGGAGGACTACTGGAAGAAAGAGGGAGGGAGAGGTGGAGGACTACTGGAAGAAAGAGGGAGGGAGAGGTGGAGGACTACTGGAAGAAAGAGGGAGGGAGAGGTGGAGGACTACTGGAAGAAAGAGGGAGGGAGAGGTGGAGGACTACTGGAAGAAAGAGGGAGGGAGAGGTGGAGGACTACTGGAAGAAAGAGGGAGGGAGAGGTGGAGGACTACTGGAAGAAAGAGGGAGGGAGAGGTGGAGGACTACTGGAAGAAAGAGGGAGGGAGAGGTGGAGGACTACTGGAAGAAAGAGGGAGGGAGAGGTGGAGGACTACTGGAAGAAAGAGGGAGGGAGAGGTGGAGGACTACTGGAAGAAAGAGGGAGGGAGAGGTGGAGGACTACTGGAAGAAAGAGGGAGGGAGAGGTGGAGGACTACTGGAAGAAAGAGGGAGGGAGAGGTGGAGGACTACTGGAAGAAAGAGGGAGGGAGAGGTGGAGGACTACTGGAAGAAAGAGGGAGGGAGAGGTGGAGGACTACTGGAAGAAAGAGGGAGGGAGAGGTGGAGGACTACTGGAAGAAAGAGGGAGGGAGAGGTGGAGGACTACTGGAAGAAAGAGGGAGGGAGAGGTGGAGGACTACTGGAAGAAAGAGGGAGGGAGAGGTGGAGGACTACTGGAAGAAAGAGGGAGGGAGAGGTGGAGGACTACTGGAAGAAAGAGGGAGGGAGAGGTGGAGGACTACTGGAAGAAAGAGGGAGGGAGAGGTGGAGGACTACTGGAAGAAAGAGGGAGGGAGAGGTGGAGGACTACTGGAAGAAAGAGGGAGGGAGAGGTGGAGGACTACTGGAAGAAAGAGGGAGGGAGAGGTGGAGGACTACTGGAAGAAAGAGGGAGGGAGAGGTGGAGGACTACTGGAAGAAAGAGGGAGGGAGAGGTGGAGGACTACTGGAAGAAAGAGGGAGGGAGAGGTGGAGGACTACTGGAAGAAAGAGGGAGGGAGAGGTGGAGGACTACTGGAAGAAAGAGGGAGGGAGAGGTGGAGGACTACTGGAAGAAAGAGGGAGGGAGAGGTGGAGGACTACTGGAAGAAAGAGGGAGGGAGAGGTGGAGGACTACTGGAAGAAAGAGGGAGGGAGAGGTGGAGGACTACTGGAAGAAAGAGGGAGGGAGAGGTGGAGGACTACTGGAAGAAAGAGGGAGGGAGAGGTGGAGGACTACTGGAAGAAAGAGGGAGGGAGAGGTGGAGGACTACTGGAAGAAAGAGGGAGGGAGAGGTGGAGGACTACTGGAAGAAAGAGGGAGGGAGAGGTGGAGGACTACTGGAAGAAAGAGGGAGGGAGAGGTGGAGGACTACTGGAAGAAAGAGGGAGGGAGAGGTGGAGGACTACTGGAAGAAAGAGGGAGGGAGAGGTGGAGGACTACTGGAAGAAAGAGGGAGGGAGAGGTGGAGGACTACTGGAAGAAAGAGGGAGGGAGAGGTGGAGGACTACTGGAAGAAAGAGGGAGGGAGAGGTGGAGGACTACTGGAAGAAAGAGGGAGGGAGAGGTGGAGGACTACTGGAAGAAAGAGGGAGGGAGAGGTGGAGGACTACTGGAAGAAAGAGGGAGGGAGAGGTGGAGGACTACTGGAAGAAAGAGGGAGGGAGAGGTGGAGGACTACTGGAAGAAAGAGGGAGGGAGAGGTGGAGGACTACTGGAAGAAAGAGGGAGGGAGAGGTGGAGGACTACTGGAAGAAAGAGGGAGGGAGAGGTGGAGGACTACTGGAAGAAAGAGGGAGGGAGAGGTGGAGGACTACTGGAAGAAAGAGGGAGGGAGAGGTGGAGGACTACTGGAAGAAAGAGGGAGGGAGAGGTGGAGGACTACTGGAAGAAAGAGGGAGGGAGAGGTGGAGGACTACTGGAAGAAAGAGGGAGGGAGAGGTGGAGGACTACTGGAAGAAAGAGGGAGGGAGAGGTGGAGGACTACTGGAAGAAAGAGGGAGGGAGAGGTGGAGGACTACTGGAAGAAAGAGGGAGGGAGAGGTGGAGGACTACTGGAAGAAAGAGGGAGGGAGAGGTGGAGGACTACTGGAAGAAAGAGGGAGGGAGAGGTGGAGGACTACTGGAAGAAAGAGGGAGGGAGAGGTGGAGGACTACTGGAAGAAAGAGGGAGGGAGAGGTGGAGGACTACTGGAAGAAAGAGGGAGGGAGAGGTGGAGGACTACTGGAAGAAAGAGGGAGGGAGAGGTGGAGGACTACTGGAAGAAAGAGGGAGGGAGAGGTGGAGGACTACTGGAAGAAAGAGGGAGGGAGAGGTGGAGGACTACTGGAAGAAAGAGGGAGGGAGAGGTGGAGGACTACTGGAAGAAAGAGGGAGGGAGAGGTGGAGGACTACTGGAAGAAAGAGGGAGGGAGAGGTGGAGGACTACTGGAAGAAAGAGGGAGGGAGAGGTGGAGGACTACTGGAAGAAAGAGGGAGGGAGAGGTGGAGGACTACTGGAAGAAAGAGGGAGGGAGAGGTGGAGGACTACTGGAAGAAAGAGGGAGGGAGAGGTGGAGGACTACTGGAAGAAAGAGGGAGGGAGAGGTGGAGGACTACTGGAAGAAAGAGGGAGGGAGAGGTGGAGGACTACTGGAAGAAAGAGGGAGGGAGAGGTGGAGGACTACTGGAAGAAAGAGGGAGGGAGAGGTGGAGGACTACTGGAAGAAAGAGGGAGGGAGAGGTGGAGGACTACTGGAAGAAAGAGGGAGGGAGAGGTGGAGGACTACTGGAAGAAGAAAGAGGGAGGGAGAGGTGGAGGAGTACCGGAAGAAAGAGGAAGGGAGAGGTGGAGGACTACTGGATAAAAGAGGGGGGGAGAGGTGGAGGACTACCGGAAGAAGAAAGAGGGAGGGAGAGGTGGAGGAGTACTGGAAAAAGAATGACAGGAGGGAGAGAGGGAAGGAAAGATGGGCTTGGCTGACAGCAAAGGGTTGAGGGCAGCTGATCGTCAGTTGGTATATTAACATCTGCACTTTACTGATAGATAAGAATCCACCCTCAGCGAGAGTTGGAGAAGGCCTGGTGCACAGAAAATGGGACAAGGACAGGACTCTGGTGTCTGATACCAGCCAGGCGCCTCCTGCTGGATCACACAATGGGATCATAGACAGCAACAGGGCCAAGTGGCCCAGCAATCAGAGACTCTGCTGTGTTTCTGAGGTGATGGGCAGGGCCAAGTGCTGGGCAGGGCCAAGTGCTGGGCAGTGATAAGTGATGAGTCAGGGGACTTCCCCAAGGAGGCCAGCCAGGCCCGAGCCATGGTCACCCTAGGACAAGAGAGCTACATGTTCAAACGTGCCTTGGGAGCCTATGATTGACAAAGCGGGGAAGGAAAACAGATTCTAAGCGGGGCGCCCAGGGCCTCCGGTCCAGGTTGTATTACACGAGTCTCAAGACTCTAGCTCCGAATCCAGCCTACACCATAGACTGAAAATCCCCAGTGCCCTGCCCAACAGCTCCTCAGAAGGCCTGAGAAGTCTGGCCAAATCCACAGTGACTTGTTGATAGATTTTTCCTTAATCTTTAGATTACGAAATAACGATTAACATGCTTAGTTTGTATTATGAAATAACGATTAACATGCTTAGTTTGTTGCTGTTATTGTTGTTGCTGTCGTTGTTGTTTTAGCACTGTACTGGTTAGTTTTTGTCAACAAGAAACTAGAGTCACCTGGCAGGAAGGAACTTCAGTTCAGAAATTTCTTGCATCAGGCTGGCAGGTGTCCATGTCCGTAAAGCATTTTCTTAATTGCTAACCGATGCGGGAGCACCCGGCCCACGCTGGATGGTGCCATTCCTGGGCAGGTGGCCTGGGCTGTAGAAGAAAAGTAGTTGAGCAAGCCAGGGAAGTGAGCCAGGACACAGCGTTCCTCCACGGTCTTTGCTTCAGTGCCTGCCTCCGGAGCCCTGTTTGAACTCCTACCCTGACTTCCTTAATGATGGAGTGTAAACTTAAAATGAAATCAACCCTTTCCTCCTCAAGTTGCATTTAGTGGTGGTATTTATCAGAGCAACAGAAAGCAAATTAAGAGCAGGGTGTGTTAGTCATACAGAATAATAGGCTTCCCCATGGCATTTACACAGTGCATGCATTGATCACATTCCCCCCCATTCCCCTTCCTCTTCCCACTTACTTCCCTTCTACTTTTATATGTTGTTTTTTAATTTTTAAAAATTTTTTGTGGCCGTTGAGATAATTCTTCCCCAGGGGAGACATAAATGTCATCTACGCCCTCCTTATAAGTTCCAACAATGGAAGATACAAATCCACCAGAATTCAACCAGGAAATCAATGAGTTTATTGAGCACCTACCAGAGCACGGGCAAAGGGATGTCTACCCCAGAGGGGTGTCACCAGATTGTGGGTGACCCCTAAGGAGCCATCCTGGAATGTTTTACCCAACATATTTGGTGGCTTCCCTGTAGCCACACAGAGGAGCCACTCTCAGTGAACCTCCCCCAGCCCATATGCCCTAGGACCTTCCAGCACCCCATGCAAAGCAAAATCACAAACAAATAATGGCTGATGGGGTAAGGAAGGGGGTAGCTGGAATCTCAGGTGAGGGTGCAATGACCCTCTCTACCCCCTTCTTTTTTTTTAATTTTTTTTATTAATTTTATTCATTTCTGTATGTGTATGAATGTACTGTCTGCATGCAAGTCTGTGCACCCGTGTCGTGCAACGCCGCGGAGGTCAGAAGAGGGTCTCAGATTCCCCTGGAACTGGAGTTCTCCTGGAATTGGAGTTTCAGACGGTTCTCAGCCGCCATGTGGGCGCTGGGGATCGAACCCGGGTCCTCTGTAAGAGCAGTCGGCGCTCTTAACCGCTAGGCCATCTCTCCAGCCCTCTACCCCCTTTTTCTAAAGGGGGATGTCAATGGTCAATAAGCCTAGGAGTGATAATCTCTGCAGGTGTGGCTGATCTGATAAATATGGAGGTAGTTTTGCTTGGAGTCCACATTCTACACCAATAATTTCCTGGCATGGATAGGGAGGGCTTGCAGGCCCAACCCTTCCCTGAGGGTCTGTAGCCCGGGAAAGGGAGAGATATTGTCTTCAGAGGTATAGCCGCCATTCAATTAACCATGCTCCTATGAATGGCTCCTTACGTTTTTTTTGTTTGTTTGTTTTTGTTTTTTGTTTTGTTTTTTATTTATTTTTGTATGTGTATGAATGTACCGTCTGCATGCAGGTCTGTGCACCCGTGTCGTGCAATGCCGCGGAGGTCAGAAGAGGGTCTCGGATTCCCCTGGAACTGGAGTTCTCCTGGAATTGGAGTTACAGACGGTTCTTAGCCGCCATGTGGGCGCCGGGGATCGAACCCGGGTCCTCTGTAAGAGCGTCGGTGCTCTTAACCGCTAGGCTATCTCTCCAGCCCCTCCTTACGTTTTTATGAACCATCCTCACTAACCTCATGAGGTTGTTTGACTATTATAAAGGAGGCTTTTAGTTCAAAGGTGAGGATTGGTTTAAAGAAAGGAATGTGCCGGGTGTGGTGGTGCACGCCTTTCATCCCAGCACCTCAGAGGCAGAGGCAGGAGAATCTTGTGAGATCATGGCCAGCCTGGTCTACAGAGTGAGTTCCAGGTCAGCTGTGGCTATAGAGAAACTCTGTCAAGCAAGGAAGGAAGGGAGGGAAAATTATGGGAAGACAAAGGAGCCCCAACACCCTGGGAATTATGGGAATATCTCACCAGCTGAGAAAAAAGAAATCCAGAATAGGGGGCTGGAGAGAGGGCGCAACGGTAAGAGCAATGACTGCTCTTGCAGAGGATCAAGCAGGGTCAATTCCCAACACCCCCATGGCAGCTTTACAACTGTAAGTAACTCCAGTTCCAGGAGCTCTGATGTCTTCTGACCTCTGAGGGCATTGCACAACATGGGTGCACATACAGGCGACATACTCATACACATGAAAAATAAAAATAATGAATAAAATATTAACAAGAAAGCCAGAACAATTTCCAACATTACTCTGAGGTTTACTAATGTGTAAATAACATTCCTTTCACTGTGATAAAATTAATTGTGTTTAATAGTTTTAGTTATCAGCTTGACACACCTGCATTGAGGGAACCTCAATTGGGGAATTGGCTCCACTGGCCTATGGGACCTCTGTGGGGCATTTTCTTGATTGTTGAGTGATGTGGGAGGGCCTAGCCCACTCTGGGTAGTGCCATCCCTGGGCAGGTTGTTCTGTATTGCATAAGAAAGCAGGCTGAGTATGGGCCAGGGGAGCAAGCCAGTAAGCAGAGTTCCTCCATGGCCTGTGCTCCAACTCTTGCCTCCGGGTTCCTGCCCTGAGTTCCTACCTTGGGCTCCCTCAGTGATGAACTGTGTGACCTGGGAGATGTGAGCCAAATAAACCCTTTCTTCCCCAAGTTGGTATTGGTCAGAGTGTTTTGTCACAGTAATTGAAGAGAGACTAGAACAGAAATGGACCAGGATAAAGAATGGAAATGATATGACCTCAGAAGGGTCTCATTCCTCGCTTACCTGAGAATCTCTGAGAGCACTGCTAACTTCCTGCAGGGAGTATGTCCTGCCTTCCTGTACCCTTGTGCACTGAATCCTCGTCTTGTCAATTACAGTCTTTTTGGTCTGCTCAGGAATGGCTGCTGGTCTCTCCTAGGTCTTCCTTCCCCTTCTTTCTTATTATTGAGTGGCTGCATGTGCCATGGGACACATGTGGCATCATAGGACACTGTGGAATTAGTCCTCTCCTTCCATCTTCACGTGAGGTTCTGGAGACCAAACTCAGGCTGTCAGACTCACATGGCGAGTCCATTAATCTGCTGAGAAATCTCCCTGGCCACATTTAAAAATAAGTTTTTGTTTATTTTCCAGGTTTCTGTTTCTTGTTTTTAAATAGACTTTATTACATTTTTGAGAATTTCATGTAGCAAGAGAATGCATTTTGATCATATTTCCCACCTCTTCTCCTAACTTCCTACAGATCAACCCCCACCCCATGCCTCCCAATTTTGTGTCCTTTTTCGAACAGCCCACTGATTCTAATTTGTGCTGTCTGCACACTGATGGGTGTGGGGTCATCCTCTGCAAAGCAGGGTCAACCTACCAGGGCCATACCCTTAAAGAAAACTGACTCTCCCTTTCCCAGAAGCCATCAGCTGTCAGTAGCTCCCCAGCTAGGACTGAGCACTTGTGGGCGGGCCCCTCCCTCCACGCCTGAGTGCCGATCAGCTAGATCTCCGGCAGGTCTTGTTTAGGCCACCCCAGCTGCTGTCAGTTCATGAGGGCAGCGGCCTTGCATGTCCAGAAGTTTTGCTTCAGTCCCCTCCAACCGCTGGCTCTTACAATCTCTCTGTCCCTTCTTCCACAATGATCCTTGAGCCTTGGCGTAGGGCTGCGATCCAGAGATTTCTCATCTGGGGCCGGGCACTCTGTGGCACTTTTTCTCTGCACTTGGACCAGTTACGAATGTCTGAGTTAAGTGCCATGCACTGCATGATGACACTTCTGTGGAGATATCTGATAGCTGCAGGCATCTATCAGTATAGAGATACACATTTAGAGGGAGTCTGATGCTGTGCCCTTTACATGATAGCATTAGGTACATTCCTTGGGGTGTGAGCTCACCAACCCTGGACTCTTAGCCAGATTTACCATACCAGGGATGCATTTCCTGTTGCGAAGCAGGTGTAAAATCGAGCCAGAAAATGGTTGGTTACTCCACAACTTTTTTTTTTACCCCCCATTTGTGCCCATATGGCTCCCAGGTATTTGGCCAGATACTGTAGTTTACAGAGTTCACACCTGGGTAAGAGTGTTGATGACTTGTCCCCCCTCGGCAGCCTGCATAGCACCTTCCAGCAATATGGAAACTCGCCAACAAGGAAGAAGTTTCCTGGTCAGCGCCAGCTTGATTTCTCCATGTGCCAAGGCCAAATGTCTTTAGCAAGAGGATCTCACCACCAAGCTGTGTTGAGCAAGCAAGCAGTGGTATGTACTGTTTGGGGGTTTCTGGGTCAGCCCTGACAAACAACTCAGGGGTCAAGATCCCACACAATGTTTCTGGAGTTTTTTGTTTGTTTTTTTAATTTTATTTATTTATTTATTTTTATGTGTATGAATGTAATGTCTGCATGTAGGTTTGTGCACCTGTGTCGTGCAATGCCGTGGAGGTCAGAAGAGGGTCTTGGATTCCCCTGGAACTGGAGTTCTCCTGGAATTGGAGTTACAGACAGTTCTCAGCCACCATGTGGGTGCTGGGGATCGAACCCAGGTCCTCTGCAAGAGCAGTGGGTGCTCTTAACCACTAGGCTATCTCTCCAGCCCCAGTTCTGGAGTTTTTATTTAGCAACCTATGGCTACTGGGAGGATCATTGTCTCCTGTGTGGTGTAACTCCATGGGAATTCTTTTATATGAATGTGTGTATGCGTGTGTGTGTGTGTGTGTGTGTGTGTGTGTGTGTAAGATGCTTATCAAATAGTAGCTTCCCATAAGATTTTTTCAAACATACTTAGTGTTAATTAATCCTCTCCCCACCACCTCCTTCCCCTACCCTCTCATCAGTCTCCCCCCATTTAAACCTCCCTCTCCATTGACCCCTTCCCCTTTCACATCACCTGTATTCTATTATCCGCCCACCTTAAGATTCTTCTTCCCTTCCCCACCAATGGCACTCTTCTAGTTCCCTGGATTCTACAGGTTCTCCAACTAAATCACACAAATCTAAAGATCCATGCTAGGATTCACATATGAGTGAGAACATGTACCATTTGTTTTCCAGCCTGGATTATACCCTCTGAGAGATGGAAAAATTCAAGGAATTTAAGAATTGGTCCATGTTTGCAGCTCGTTTAGCCCCCTCCCCCATCTCCTCCTTTCCCTCCCTCATCTCCTCCTTTCCCTCCCTCTCCCTAGCCCCATACTAGACATTGAAACCAGGCCTTCCTTGTCCATGCTTGGCAAGGGCTCTCTCCTCAGCCCTCTTTTTACTTTTAATTTTGAAGACAGGGTCTCATCAAGTACCATGGATTGGGCTTGAACTCCTGTAGGGAAACACTCATCCACTGCTGGTGGGAATGCAAACTCATGCAACCCCTATGGAAAGCAGTGTGGAGAACCCTTAAAAGACTCAAAATGAGCCTACCACCTGACCCAGTCATACCACTCCTGGATATATACCCACAAGATTCATCCTATTGCAGAGATACATGCACAACCATGCTTATTGCAGCTCTCTTCACAATAGTGAAGAACTGGAAGCAACCCAAATGTCCCTCAATTGATGAGTGGATAAAGAAAATGTGGTACATCTATACAATGTAGGTCTATGCAGCAGTAAGTAAAAATGACATCATGAAATTTGCAGACAAATGGATGGAACTAGAAGCCATTATGCTAAGGGCAGTAACACAGTCCCAGAAAAACAAACAACATATGGTGTCCCTCATTTGTGGATCCTAGCACCAAATCTTTATGTGTCAGGCAAATTGAGTAATTTTTCTCTTTTTTAGTAAATATAAAACCACATTACCCGGTGTTACTATAAAAAATTACATTAAAGCCGGGTGTGGTGGCATATTCCTTTAATCCTAGCATTTGGGAGGCAGAGGCAGGCAGATCTTTGTGAGTTCAAGGCCAGCCTAGTCTACAGAGCGAATTCCAGGACAGCTGGGAGGCTATAGGAAAATCCCGTCCCTAAAAAGACCAACAAAAAAAAAAAAAAAAAAAAAAAAAAAACCATTAAAACTGCATTGATTTGTTATGTAATCTAAGAATGTAAAGTAATATTTCTTTTTACCTATATGCAACTCTACTGTTAAAATATGAATCACTAAACATGTTTTAGAATTAACCTATAGTTCATTTTCAGACTTTGTAATTTTGGTATATGTGTGGAATGTATATATGTATATTTTGGAACAATATAAAATTAAAGGGAACAACAACGACAACAAAAGACTTGTTCAAAGAACTGACCAAAAAGGTAAACTGCCTGAAACAGTAAACTTCTGCATTGAAAAATTTTTAAATAGTGAGAAAAAGATGCAAGATATGTATGGCAGAATGCATGAGCTCTAACTCAGTTGGGGGCATGGAAGAGGAGACAGGTCTAAATTTGATTAAGAAATGTATGAAATTCACAAAAGTTCAATAAAAATTAGGAAAAAAAGAAAACATCAGCTCAGGATGACTATTTTGTTACTCTTTGGAGGAACAAAATTATCTTGTGAAATGCAGAAATTTCTATCTATAATTTTATCTATTTATACCCAAGGACCCTACAAAGAAGCTAGTACCTTATAAAGAACTGTAGGAATTTCCTGACAAGAAAGTTATATTCTTGTTCTGAAGAATGCCTTTTCTTACTTAAAAACAAAACCAGTTATTGGGTAGTTCTGGGCAATTGTAATATAAAATAATAATGATGATAATATTCTACATCTCATTATCAACTGAGGTACTGTATATTACTTAATTTATTGTGGATATTTATGTCTTTTAGATATTATTGTTATAAACTATGCTTAAGCCCATTATGGTTGATTTGCTTTTCATGTTAGAATCAATATATCTTGTGATTACCTCCCTGGATTAGTATATGAACAATCCAAAGAAAGTATTAGATTAATGTTCAAGAATAAATTTTAAGAAAGTTAATCTGGTGTATTAAGATGTTTAAGATTAGATTATTTCCCCTTCGTTTCACTTGCCTAAACATCCCATAAAGGTTGACATTTTTGAAGAACCTGTGGATGTCTTAGTAAATCATTTGGACTCAACTTACTGAGAAAATGTGTTTGAAGCACAATAGTCTTTAATATTCTTGAGTAAAGTGATTATAACAGCAACATTTTGAAAAAATATATGGTCTTAAGAAGAGAAAGGAAAAAAATTTTTATCAGAAGGAAATTATTACAAAAGAACGTCTTTAAGATTTTATTCTTAAAATGTTTAAGTTTGGAAAATGGTCAAAATACAAAAATTGTATAAAACAGTTAATTTCATTGAGGTTGTTTTGTTTTGTTTTAAACAAGCTGACTTGAACTGAACATCAATCTGCTGAGTGAACCTGGAAATTCAGGTGTATGTGTGAATGTTTTCATGCCTCAGAAATGTGTATTTAAATTAACTTATGTATAGTGGAACAAATACTTGTTTATTTTTGTACTATTTAAGAATGGAAACTTTCTGAAAATAAATTTTGATTGTTTCTACAAAAACAAAAAAACAAACAAAAAAAAAAAGAAAGAAAGATTATTGGAAGCTGGAGAGATGGCTCAGCAGTTAAATGCCCTGACTGCTCTTAGAGAGGGATCTGGGATTGGATCCCAGCATCCACATGGTGGTTAACTGTTTTTTGTTTGTTTGTTTGTTTGTTTGGGGATTTTTTTTTTGGTTAACTGTTTTATTTATTTATTTATTTATTATTTTTTATGTGTATGAGTGTACTGTCTGCATGTAGGTTGGTGCACCCGTGTCATGCAATGTTGCAGAAGTCAGAAGAGGGCATTGGATTCCCCTGAAACTGGAGTTAAAGACGCTTCTTAACCACCTTATGGGTGCTGGGAATCGAACCTGGGTCCTCTGCAAGAGCAGTCGGTGCTCTTAACTACTGAGCCATCTCTCCAGCCCTGGTTAACTGTTCTTAACTTCACTTTCAGGGTATCTGAAGCCCTCTTTTGGCTTTTGGGAGCATGGCATGATATGGGTACACATACATAAATGCAAGCAAAACACTCATATACATAAAATTAAAATTAATTAATTAATTAATTAATTAATTAAAAGGATATCTTCTTTGGGTATTCATAACCAGGAATACCTTTTGTGTTACTAAACCTTTCTTACATCTCTGAGAGATAAGGGTGCTTCTTGCTTCAGCAGCATATATACAAAAATTGGAATGATACAGAATAAGGACACAAACTTTCTACTTGGGTTTTTACTCTGTACATCTGATCTAATTTAATTGTGTCATGTTTATTCATGGTAATTGTTTTACTTGAAATTTCATTCATGTAAAGGATTTTATATAAAATCCTTTTAAAAATTAATTTCTATTGATTTATTTCCAAGAATCTTCTTTATCTACAAAGAGTAAATATAAGACTTTTATTAGGGCTTTTATACATATAAAATAATGAATATGTTTGTGAAGTAAATACCTTTATGTCACATTTCCTTCCCATAATAAAAATTATAGGACATACAATCACCCCAGCAGGAACATATAGAATGTAGGCATCCTGTGCACGCCATAAACATGGCTGTGATATTAAGATAATAAAATGGTTGAGCCAGGTGTGGTGGTTCATGCCTTTAATCCCAAAACTCAGGAGGCAGAAGCAGGCAGATCTCTGAGTTCAAGGCCATCCTGGTCTACAGAGAAAGCTCCAGGCCAGCTGGGACTAAAGCGAGACCCTGCCTCAAAAAGAAATAAAAATATAATAATAATAATAATAATAATAATAACTGAAAGCCTAAGCATTTAAGACAGATTTTAATTAATAGAACAGTCTGATGAAATGCCATCCCCTCTAGATGCCTACTCTCCTCTTCCAAAGCAGGTTTTTCAAAGTTCTTGTCTTGTCAAATTTAAACTAAAAAAAAAAAAAAAATTTAAACCCAAGTTCTGGTTCCTGCTCAGGCTGCTTAAAGCCTTATCAATAATCAGAGTTGGATCTGCACATTTATAATCAAGTATCTTCTACTGTATATTAAAGGTCATATCTTAACAAGGACATATTTTTGGATTCAGGATTTCAAATGCTATAAAAAAATGAGAAGATCAAGCAAGTGGAGCTCAAACCCTAACAAATGATAAAATATACATTAAAGCTAAACATATTTGGGTTTATTTTATTTATATTTTTATATGGCTGTATGTATACATTGTTAGATGTATTTATATTTTTATTGTTTATACAATACCAATTATCATATGGATTATAAAGGTTAGTTGTCATATGGTCTTTAGGGTAGAAAAAATAGTTATGAGACCTTTTGGAAAAGTTGTATTATTGTAGGGAAAAAACTTTATAATGAAACTGATTTGTTATTCATTTGAAGACTATGATATATTTCACTGCTGGGGAAACTGAAAGATAATGACGATGTATCATTTATCTACTTCAGAGTGGGGTGTTTATGAGTAATGTGACTGTGGTATTTTTTCCTTAGTCATTGTGTTTGTAATAAAAATTCTAATGACAATTAAAAAAATAAAACTAAAGAAAAAAAGGTTAGTTGTCTCAAATTGCTTTTAGTTCATGGTGGAACTAAAATTTTAAAACAGAGAACAGAGTATGTAATGATATAGTCTTGGTCAGGATGCTATTCGGAAGATGATTGTCTCAACTCTGGTTCTACTAATGTCTAAAGAAGTCACTGCTGGCTGTTGCTCAGGGAATAAACTCCCTCTCAGTCCTTGATGGCTCCCACTCCAGGAAGTAGCCTCACCCTCATGCACAATCGCCCTCATCTAGATGATTTTTCTCAAGGCTCTGCTATTCCCAGAATCCAAACATTCGGATATTGATTTAATCTCTGCTTGCTTACAGCTTTCCTGGACTAATTAATATGCTTACTATAGAAGTATAGAGATCACCTAAAATTCACGAAACAGACACAAAATCGGTGCAAAAATGCCAAAAATGTTACCACCCTTTGGATACATCTTGAGCCAAAATACTAAATAAATGCTTCATAGAAAAAGACCGAGTTTGCTAACAAATTGGCTGATTTTAATTTGTTGGTTCAAAAAAAATTCTTCCAGATTTTTATTAGTTATTTTCTGTTGCTGTGATGAAACACCATGACCAAGGTAACTTTTATAAAAGGAAGAGTTTATGGGCTTACGGTTCCAGAGGGATGAGTCCATCATAGCCAAGGGAACAGAAAGCTGAGGGCTCACCTCTTTCAGTACGCACATGAAGCAGAGAGAGACTGGAAGTGCGTGGGTCTCAGAATCCTCAAAGCTCACCCCCAGTGACATGCTTCCTCCAATAAGGCTTCTAAAGCTCCCAAACAGTGCACCAAGGGGAACAGAGTGTTTGATCCTTGGAGCCTGTGGGGGATGCTTACTCAATCAACCTCAGGATTGTTAGTGTCTTTTGCAGGTATTTCAGATATAAATAGCTTCCTGTGTTTCATTAAAATACATAGATCTTATTAAATGTAAAGACTAAAACAGGTAAAAAAATAATTAGTTTAAAAAAGTAGATATAAAGTTATAGATATGAAATACATTTTTGTTTATAAAAGAGGTTTAAAATTATATTTATAAAAGGTTAGTATGAAAAAAAGGTTAGTATGGAGATGTTGTTCCAAAGTAAAAGACCATTCTGAAAAAAAAAAAAGAGAAATTAAGACAAAACCCAAAGGTAAAGAATGCCACAAAACATCAATATTACATGGGTCTGTGGCCAGAAATACAGAAGCAGATACACTGTGGTAACATCCAAGAATGGAGAAAAACTGCTAAACAGCAACAAAGGACATCACCAGGAATGCTTCAGGGGATCCCAGACAAGCCCCCAGGATATCAGCATTTTGGTATGACAGCAGGAGGCACACCTCTCCATTGTCAACCACTCAGGAATTCCTATAGACTTTATGAGACCTTGATTCAGGCCAACAGGGATTTGCTTCAATATAGAAAATAATTTCAGGATTAGCTAGATACTGAAGCAGAGTGATGTTTTGGTGCAGAAACCTGTTAGACTCATCAATACCCTGTTCTGTGGTTAAAAATAAACTCGTTGGCAAGCTGGGTGTGTCAACGTGTTTCTGTGTGTGTGTGTGTGTGTGTGTGTGTGTGTGTGTGTTTGAGACAGGGTCTCCCTGTAGCCCCAGCTGTCCTGGAACTCACTCTGTAGACCAGGCTGGCCTTGAACTCACAAAGATCCGCCTGCCTCTGCCTCCCAAGTGCTAGGATTAAAGGCGTGCACCACCACACCCGGCTAAAGTGTTTCTTTTTAATCCTAGCACTTGGGAGGCAGAGGCAGGCAGATCTTTGTGAGTTCAAGGCCAGCCTGGTCTACAGAGTGAGTTCCAGGACAGCTGGTGCTACAGGGAGACCCTTTCTTGAAAAGACAAGAAGAAGAAGAGGAAGAAGAAGGAGGAGGAGGAGGAGGAGGAGGAGGAGGAGGAGGAGGAGGGAAAAGAAACACATTGGCTCACCAGGCACAGGTGAATGAGTGCTGCTCACTGGGTGTCTTGAACCCATCCTCAAGTTTCCACAAACATGTATGAAAAGTTGTGCCTCTGCTCTCCAATCAAACCTGGGTGTGAATCTCTCTTTTGTCATTTTCCTGGGGACTTTTGAGCCCCCTCTGGACCTCAGGCATCCCCTTCTGTAAAATGGGGTGGTTACTACATGGATAGAATTAATACTACTGGACTTGAGTGCACAGTGGTTAGGTCAGGGACTTGCCAGGACCATTGGAAGAACAGGTAGGAGCCAGGCACTTCAGCCAGGCAGATTTTAGGATAGATCTACTCTTGGGTTGCTGGATAACTGATTCGTTGGTTTGTTGGATAGCTAAATCTTTGTCTTGCGAGGCTGGCAGGGTGGAGTGGCCCTGCTTGCTGGGATCAAAGGTCGGCCTGTTAAACCCTTATCTGGTGTGGCTGTCTGGGTGGAGTCGCCCTTGTAGCTGGTAGTAAAAGTGGGCCTGTTGCCAATGTAAGACTTGAGTGTGCAGTGGTTAGGTTGGGGACTGACCAGGACCACCTGAAGCACAGAGTACTGGGATGAGGACTACATCAGGCATATTCCCACCAACAACAACTAGAATTGCTGAGTGTCCAAGTGGATTTTTTTGGAGAACCCTTCAGAACAGAAAGGGGAGAGTGAATTAGACTTCTAATATATAAACAAAGTTGAAAGCCTGAAACCTAGACAAGTCAACACTCCATAAACAAGGAGGGAAAAAAAAGGCATCTGAAGGAGGCAAGCAAAGCAAGCCTTCAACACAGTGAAAAGACATTTGTGATTCACATCAGAACACAGGCAAAAAAAAAAAAGGAAGCCCACATGCCAGGGACACGACGAAGGGACAACATGGGAAAGTTGCAGGATAATTCCACACCAAGCTCTACCAACACTATAGGAGATTGCTACAGTGGGATCCCCCTGGAGATGACCCAAGAAACAGATCTTAGAGGAACAATTGAAGACCTATTCAGAGAAATTAAAGAATATAAAGAACAAATCAGACAACTAAGGAGAGAGAATGAAAAACTCAAGCAGGACCTAGAGGGAGACAATGACAAACTTCGGAAAGAACTAAAGGAAGAGAATGACAAACTCCAGAAAGAACTAGAGGGAGGAAATGACAAACTCTGGAAGGAAGTGGAAACATTGAAAAAGGAAGCCAACCAGCAAAGTAAGGAGCGCTAAGAAGAGATTGAGAAGTTCCAAAAGGAAGTGGAAACACTAAAGAAATCACAGGATGAAATGAAAAAGGAAATAGAACACTCATCCAATCAAGAGGAAAGGAATGGGAAAAGCCTAAGAAATAGAATGGAGAAAGCAGAACAAAGAATATCAGACCTGGAAGTTAACACAGAGCAACTAAAAAGCTCAAATAAAGATTATGAAAAATTTAAAAACACACAAAAGTGGAACAACCAGGAAATATGAGACACTATGAAAAGATCAAACCTCTGCATCACAGGACAGTTATGGCAGAATGCATGATCTGGGATGGGGTGGGGGTGGGGGGGGAGGGAAAGGGAAATAAGCCTNTGACCCAGTCATACCACTCCTGGGTATATACCCACAAGACTCATCTTACTGCAGAGATACATGCACAGCTATATTTATTGCAGCTCTGTTCACAATAGCAAAAAGCTGGAACCAACCCAAATGTCCCTCAACTGACAAGTGGATAGAGAAAATGTGGTACATCTGCACAATGGAGTTCTATGCAGCAGTAAAAAAAGACAACACCATGAACTTTGCAGGTAAATAGATGGAACTAGAAGATATTATGTGAAGTGAAGTAACACAGTCCCAGAAAAACAAACAATGAAAGGTATCCCTCATCTGTGGATGCTAGTGCCAATAATCCAGTTGTAAATATTTCTTGTGAGGAGTTAGCATATTGGAAAGAACACCAACAACACCAACAACAGAAAAGACTGCATCAAAGAACTTACTGAAATGGTGAATCTGGTAGGGTGGGAGGGTTGTGAGGGGGACATGGGTCTATATTCCATTAATGTATATTTAATTGATGTGCGTTTAACAGGTATCCAAATTTGCCCAAAGTTTGTCTACATATTATATGATATATTAGGACAGTGAAAGTAGAAATGTCTATATTAAACATCATTGGTTAAAAGGTTTTAATAAAAAAACGGTAATACATTTAAGCTAATTGGAAATATAAATTGTTGTCCACATTTGTTTTCCTTATAATTTGTATAACAACAACTTTGGGGTTAATGTACACAAATGTTCTCTATAATTTTCGTATTGTACAGTATCATCTTGTAACTTTTCTTTTACCTGTAGGATAATTTAACTTAACAAATTAAGTTTGCTTCCCAAATTAACCACATACAGTCAATGATAAACAGCTTGAGTATATTTAATGAAAATTTACACCTTGATTCCTGCTTATAGGTATGTGTAATACAACTGCCTTTTTGAGATTCATGGGTCAAAAAATAAAAACCTAAAATAAAAAAAGGGGGATACAGTTATATATTAAACCTTTTGTCAAATTTTTCAATTTGAATCTTAAAACTATGGGGAAAGATTTGCATGTTCCCACAGGTCAAAACGTCACCAACTTAATGGCTGAGAAAGAAAAGATACAGCTTTGCATTGTGCAGAATGTACCAAGAAATACCAGCAGAGAAGCTGGCCCATCTAAATATTAAAAGGAAGAAAAGCCTCAGACTTCTACAGGCATCAAACATCTCTATGGATCCTATTTGTAACAAGTGTTTATAATGAGTCCTAATTAACCTTACCTTCCAGGTGCCACAAAGTTTTAATATTCTTACCTCCTTTTCATAGAACAAAGAAAAACATGATGGTAATGAAGTCATTTCCTAACTATAAATTAGAGCTGACTGTTATAGAGGTAATCTCTTATAAAACCAGTATAACTGCTTTCTTTAACTGACTAATAGACATAGGAACTGTGAAAGAATAATTCTCTATTCAGAGCCAAACATAATATTAAAGTCTTTATAAGCTGTGTAATTAAGCAAAATATATTAATACAAGAGAGCTCTGATATCAGCAATGGATTATTCTGCCAAGGAGATGTTGGCTAGGAGTTCCAAGCCCCCAAAAAGGTAAAGGCTTTTTGCCTGTAAACTGGCATACCTACAAGAAGAGAGGTGATAAGGCCCTACTGTCAAAGACCTGGTGTAAGCATGGGAAAGATGTACTGACACCACACTTGCAAGTGTACAGTTGGTCTCTGGAATGCCAGAGAGTGTTATCAAAGGCCACTAAATCAATAAAGCAAATATTGGTCTCCTTGAGTCAAGCAAGACTCCTCCATCAGTATCAGCTACACCTCACCTGCTTGGAAATACTGTGCAGCAGTGGCAGCCGTATGTCTGTATATCCCAAATCTAATTGGCTATTAGCTCTCTCCTTGGAGNACAAAGCATCAATAAAAACTAATTTAAAAAAAAAAAAACCTCTGCATCATATGAATAGAGGAAGGAGAAGAATCTCAAGAGAATGGTATTGGTTGGATTTTCAACAGAATAATAGAGGAAAATTCCCCCAAACTACAAAAAGAAAAACCCATACAAATACAAGAAGCACACAGACCTCTAGACAAGATCAGAAAAGAAACTCCCCACATTATATGATAGTTAAAATACTAGATGCCCCAAACAAAGACAAAATTCTGAAAGCCACACAAGAAAAACAACAAGTCACATATAAGGGGAAACCCATCAGAATTACAACTGACTTCTCGGCACAAACCATGAAAGCAAGAAGAACATGGAGCAAAGCATTCCCAGTGTTAAAGGACTATGGATGCTAAGCCAGGTTACTATACCCAGAAAAAATGTTGATTATACTTGAAGGAGAGAGAAAAATCTTCCATGACATAAACAAGATGAGAGAATACATGTCCAGAAAACCAATCCTTCGAAAAACACTTGAAGCAATTCAAAGGACAGAAGAGAGGAGCAACTATCCCCAAGCACTTAAAAAGAGAAAATGATAAAAACATAACTGCAGAAGTAGAAACTGAGACTAAAAATGCAAATGGATAATAAAGTGAAAGGAAGCAACATGCATCTTTCAATTATAACCTTAAATATTAATGGACTAAACTCCCCAACCAAAAGACATAGACTGGGAAATTGGTTTAGGAAACAAAACCCATCTATATGCTGTCTACAAGAAACCCATCTCAATCTCAAGGATAGGCATCAACTTAAGATGAAGGGATGGAAAAAAATATTCCAAGCAAATGGCATCAAAAAGAAATCAGGGGTTGTTATTTTAATATCAGACAAAATAGACTTCAAAGTAAAAGAAATCAAAAGAGACAAAGAGGGCCATTATATCTTTATCAAAGGAACAATTGACCATGAAGATTTCACAATCATGAATATATATGCAACAAACTCTGGTGCACCAAACTTTATAAAGACAATTCTTCAGGACCTCAAGGCACAGATTAACCACAGCACACTAATAATAGGGGACTTGGATACCCCACTATGTCCTTTGGACAGATCAACATGACAAAGAATAAACAGAGAGACATCTGAACTGAATGATACAATAAACTAAATGGACCTCACAGACATCTACCAAATATTCCACCCGAACACCAGAGAATACACTTTCTACTAAGGACCCCACAGAACATTCTCTAAAATAGACCATATGCTGGGACATAGGAAAAAACTCAACAAATAAAAAAGATTGAAATAATCTCATGCATTCTACCAGACCACGGTGCAATAAAGCTCAATATCAACACCAGGATAAGCCCTACAACCTACAAGAACACAAGGAGACTAAACAACACTCTCCTAAATAATGAATGGGTCAAGAAATAAAGAAAGAAATAAAAGCATTCCTGGAACTGAATGACAATGATAATACAACACAGCAAAACCTATGGGATACTTTAAAAGCAGTCCTAAGAGGGAAGTTTAGAGCCCTGAGTGCCTACATCAAAAAACAGAAAGAGCACAAGTGAATGATCTTACATTGCAGCTAAAAACACCTGAGATACAACAACAAATGAACCCTAAAAGCAGAAGACAGGAAGAAATAACAAAAATCAGAGCAGAAATCAATGAAATAAAAACAAAGAAAACCATACAAAAATCAATGAGTCCAAAAGTTGGTTCTTTGAGAGAATAAACAGAATAGACAGACCTCTAGCCCAGTTAACCAAAAGAAAGAAGGAACAACTCCAAATCAATAGAATCTGTGATGAAAAGGGAAATATCACAACAGATAATGAAAAGATCCAGACAATCATGCAGGAATACTTCAAAAACCTATACTCTACCAAGTTTGAAAACCTAGATAAATGGATGAATATCTGAAATCCTGGGAATGACCAAGCTCAACCAAGAAGAGATCGACAGCTTAGACAGACCAATAATATATGAAGAAATTGAAGATGTAATAAGAAACCTCCCAACTAAAAAAAGCCCAGTCCCAGATGGTTTCATGGCAGAATTCTATAAAACATTTCAAAAAGACTTACAACCATTATTACTCAAATTGTTTAGAAGGATACAAACAGAGGGAATTCTTCCAAATTCCTTCTATGAAGCCAGCATGACTCTAATACCAAAACCAGGCAAAGATACAACCAAAAAGGAAAACTATAGACCCATCTCATTAATGAATACAAATGCAAAAATTCTAAATAAAACACTTGCAAATCCCATACAGACCCACATCAAGATCATCCATCATGACCAAGTTGGATTCATACCAGAAATGCAGAGATGGTTCAACATATGAAAATCAATATGGGCATGATGCATATTAGAAACAACAACAACAACAGAAAGGACTGCATCGAAGAACTGACTGAAACAGTGAACTTCTGCTCAAAACAGTCAACTTCCTCATGGAGAATATTGAGAAAGACTGAGAAAGAGATGAAAAGCATGTTTGGCAGAATGCATGAGCTCTGGCAGGGTGGGGGAATGGGCAGGAACACGGGTCTAAATTTGTTAAAAAATAAAAATAAATTTATGTGAAAAAAGATTTTTCTCATCACACAGGGGACACAGATGACCATTTGGCAGGTAAGGAAAACAAACAGAAAATCAATAAATATCATCAAGCATATAAATGGACAAAAACCACACCATCATCTCAATTGACGCAGAAAAAGCCTTTGACAAAATCCAGCATCCCTTCATGCTTAAAGTCCTAGAGGGAATTGGATTGGAGGGATCATTCCTCAATGTAATCAAAGCCATATACAGGATACCTACTGCCAATATCATCCTAAATGGGGAAACGACAGAAGCATTCCCCTTAAAGGTAGGAACTCAGAAAGTCTGCCCCCTGTCACCACTCCTCTTCAATATAGTTCTTGAGACACTTGCTAGGGCAATAAGGCAAGAAAAGGAAATTAAAGGAGTACTAATTGGAAAAGAGGAAGTTGGGCTATCCCTTTTTGCTGATGATATGATCGTTTCCTTAAGGAATGCTAAAAACTCCACCAGAAAATTCCTAGAAACAATTAAGAGTTTCAGTAAAGTGGCAGGATACAAAATTAACCTAGAAAAATCAGTAGCCTTTCTTTACACCAACAACAAGCAAATGAAGAAGGAATTCAAGGAGCCCTTCCCACTTACAATAGCCTCAAAAACAATAAAATACCTAGGAACAAATCTAACCAAAGACACCAAAGATCTCTACAACAAAAATTTTAAACCCCTGAAGAAGGAAATTGAG